>JAJJWW010015797.1:0-193138 GCA_023531295.1 Papaver armeniacum
GTCGAGGAGATTCCACATTGATTGGAGTCCTTCATAGAAATATTGAATGATCATAGCATCACTCGAGGAGATTCCTGACTGTCTAGTTGATTCTCTAGAAACTATATTGGAGTAAGTCCTCTCAGATTTCTAAACAAATTGTTGGGTGTGGTTGTTAGACCCCGCATTTCAATTGGTATCGTACTGTGCAAACACATTAAAGACTTATAAGTCCGTGTTTGTAGCGATCTTATATGGGATGTATGCTATATCTATAAACGTAATTCTCACCTCGCCTTTCGATGGCTCAAATTACTTGTGGTGGAAAATTGCTATTGTTAAGTGCATAGTTTGCATATATTTTGTGTCGAATCCATGCTAGTATTTGTTATATTTTTCTGCAAATTATTGTATATTACGTTTGTTTTCTCTTATTTGTGTTTTGCTAGGTGAATCATCCAAAGAAGTGAATTGGCACTAATTGTGCAATAAAAGAAGTTAATAAAGCGGAGAAGGGCCAAAGACCAAGTGGAACTCATCCAAATTGAGGAGTTTTTGCTATCATCTCAAGAGAACAAAGTACGAAGCAAAAACGAAAGAACGAACTCATTCCGACATCATATGAGGAAGCTAGAGCAAAAGAAGAATAAACTAAGAATTGCACCGGCCGCCTCAAGACCGACAGCCTGAAAGGGTAAACTGTTTAAGGCACTACCATGTATATGTGGGCACCACCTTTCTTCTTCATGCACAAGCGATTAAAAAACCAGGTTCTTTTCTACTGAACAACAGAAATCGGTTCATTGCCGTTTCCATTAACGAAGTGTTAGAGCTCGACGGTGACAAACAAGAATGGTCATGAAACGACAAGTGAAGAGAAGATAGAGGTAACTAATGAGGTCGAGCTCGTGGGTGATGTCTGGCGATCAACATGGCTGTGATAACTATCCAAATGATGATGAAGACCATCGATGGATGAGTTGTCACGCTTACCCATAAGTTGAATAATATTAATGGAGTCGAGTCTGCTTTGCTTATGAAATAGAGCTGAGTTTGGTTGTAACTGAACTTCAGTTGAGAAATGAGCTGAGACGACGCTGTAAACAATGGGTTTCCGGTGAGATGGAACTTGAAGGTATGTTTCCATTGATGACGCGGTATTGGCGATCAGGGAGATGCTGGCAGAGACGAGTTTGACGCTGTGGTGGTTGGCAGTGGGGATGAGAGTAGCTGGCTGTGGTTACGATGGAGTTCATCCGAGATGAAAATACGTAGAAGAGAGAGTTGAGCGTTGGTCGTTCAATTTGATAGCGATCGTAAAACGATGGAAGTATGTTGCTTCCATTGGCATTCCATCGAGATACAGGCCACATCCACCGTTAAGAAGTTAACAGAGCATGAGGGATGGAGATGGATAAAGCTGAGGTCTGCAATGTATTAATGGAGAAGGAAGAGGATTGTGTTGATGAGAATAACTCGAGAGAGGGATCGATGATGAAACGAGGAGAATGGTCGCGAGAGTATAGAAGTGTTGTATCTCGAATAATTGAGGGAATAAAAGGGAGCTCAGTGGAGAGCGAGATGGTAAATGAAGTCAAGGAATCTCAGTGGAGGAGTGAAAGATGTTGGAATTCAGGATGGTACAGGTGGTATTTTCCAACCGTAGTTAAACCTGGGAAGGTTACGATCATTTGTCAGATATCGTCAAAAATAATTTCACTTTCCTAAAGTATATGATAAGAAAGAGTTCGTATCCACAGAGAGGCGATTGTAGTTATTTCGTAATCAATTTCTTAAAGTAACCAATTGGGGGATTTTTATTTTATTTAAACAATAAAAACAAATTAAAAGCAAAGTAAATTGTAAAAAGTAATCAATGGGAGAGATATTGGTCAAGGAATTCATCTTCAATCTTAGACATGTGCTTGCATATATGATTAGAATTACGATTTAATCTCTTGTGTTATCAAAAGCCTAGAGAATCAAGAAAGCAATATAATCTATTAATTTCCCAAGTTCATCAACACACACATTAGGGCTGCGTATGTGAATTCTACCTAAAGAATAACCTAACGCCTTGCGCTAATCAAGTTCAACCCCTAGGAGCATTAAGTTTCAGAAAATAGGCTAATCAATGCAATTTGTCATGCGTTGCGCCAAAACAATTCGGACAATGGTCAAACTCTACATATGATTACGAGAGTGTATCACTACAAACCGAAACATATCATGCTACTTGTATTCAAGGTTATCGTTTGATGAAAAACCCTAAAATAGCTATGGACTAAGATGCAAGTTCAATTAATTGGCCACTTAACTAATCAAACACCATAATCCTATCACAATACTTCAATCATGTGATCATAAAAAACCGCAGAGAATTGAAACGATAAACAAGAGAGAAAACTAATACATAAAGCAAACACAAGTTTTGAAATGGGACCACATCCTTAACCAATAATAAAGAATTTAGCTACTCATAGCTATGGAGTTCATCACAAAAATATCAATAGAATAAAGAAGAAGAAGAACAAAAGCAAACCCTAGTTGTGCAACCAAAACGGCTCTCCAAATTTCCAAGAATAAGATATGAGATAAGATAATTTCCAAAAAGTTGTAGAATTCCTCTTTTATAGCCTTTCCTTCCTTCCAAAATTAGGGCAAGCCTTCAAAGTCCAATAGATAAAAATCCACCAAGCCCATAAAGAGAGAGACCCAGTGTAGAAAATACGTCCAAAAAGTTGTCGCAGGAAAGCTGGTATTGTGGCCGGAAATCTACGAGAAGTGCCCTAAAACGGCTCCGGTGACCAAACAAAGTCCGCCCTTGGCCACCGGTCAACGAGTCGAACGGCCGGTCAACGGGTCGAACGATTCAACTCGGTCGACGGTGTCGGAGAGTCGGACGGGTCGGGAGAGTCGACCGGAGTCGTGGTCTTTGCCATCTTGCTGAGGCCATTGCACAAGCTTGGCCGTGTTGCACAATCCTTGTGCATTCCAGTGCCTTAGCCTACCATCATGACCCCGGCAATTCCATCATTCTCCTTGCTCACCACATAACACACCACCTTCCCCGTTGCTTCACAACAATGCCACCATCTCCCCTCTATAGCTCCATCTCCACTCTGCAAAGATCACCATCTACTTCAATCGCCCAACCTCACTTCCTGTGCCAAGCATCACTCAACCCGGCCATAACTCCACCTCGCAAATCCTCTCGTTATCACTAACACCATGAACCTGCTTCCCACCGCAAAGCAAAACACCACCGCAAAGCCAACCTCCACCATTACAAACCAGCACCGTGCCTCGGCCCATTTCCATCACCTGAAGCCACAAAACACCACTAGGCTGCACCTGCTACATCAGTTGCATTTCATCGGCACCTGCACCTGAAACAACTCCACTCACTAGCTACAGCCACCACAAATTGCGACCCTTGCAATTCTATAAGCCCATGGAGTCCAACTCGCCACCACAACCATCATCGATTAGAGCATTGACCGCGACCTAATTCCATTTCAATTCAATCCACCAACTCCCGCATTGTACTCTACCCGTTACAAAACAAGACCACTCGCTATCGACCTTAGCTCAATGCTCAAACTTGCAATTCAAAATGGCAATAGCACCTGCATTTTCACACACATTCATCCATTAAGCCCACAACAAAGAAACTCCACCGCTCCCTCACTAACCTATCGGTTCCAACAGCACTTTCTTTCACCACCAAACTCATATTCCCAAGATCACCACGGCACAACACAATTCCAATGTACAAACCTCTCTCACCAGTTGTACTTCATGCCTGAACTTGGCTCAATTCCTACTACTTGCCCTGCAGCCTCCTCAGATTCATGCCTTGCCTATCCAGCTTCAATCCCAGCAGCACCAGCTCTGCCTGAGTTGGCAGCTGCTACTAGCTCCAACAGCTCAAGACTTCATACCACCAGTATCATACTCTGACACAATATAACTTCAAGCCATCATTCCCTAACTTCACCAGCTATTGCATTGCAGCCATCTTCACCAGCTTGCACCTGCAATTCCAGCTTTTCCATTGCAACATCAAGTCCAACCAGCACCACTAGCACAATCTTTGTGCTCACAAACCCAAGACACAATCACTTCACCATTCCATTGCCCTGAACCACTTTGCCTCCACAGGTAAACCACCTTCTCTGTAGTTCATTGCCTCCACCTGATCACCATGTCCATGGCATGCTCATAAGCCAAAGACCAATTGAACCCCCATTCAAGCAACAACCACCTGCCATCTCCACCTGAGTATCAATAATTTCTTTCCTGTGATTTCAAGACCATACTAGTTCCTCCACCCGCAACAACACCGCTCCAATTCATTCCTGGCTTCAGCTCAATCAAACAACAAACCAAACTAGCCATCACAGCAGCCTCTGATTCTTTGTTTAGCAAACTCATCCTTCTTAAATTTGTGATTCGACCACACCATTTAATCCTTGCTCGTCCCTTCTATCAACTTCGAGATACGAGCTTGAAAAATACAAAAAACCCTAAGCCTCTTATCTAAATTTCTTCTCGATTCCTTTTCTTCAATCAACATCCATTCTTCATAATCCTCGATTTTCTCTTCTTCAACCAACAAGACCACGATGTCGAATCCTCCAAAGACATATCTCGACTTTCAATCTCGGTAAACCCTACTCAATCCCCATCTCGGTTGAGTATCAAACTCTAATCCGTCCATCAAACCCTTACCTCTTTCGATCGATCTACCGAGATCGATATCAACATCTCGAATTCTCGAGCCTGGGACAGAGAAAGCTGACCATTTTCTTAGTTTGGGTGAAACACATTGAATGAAATGAAAAATGAGAAGAAAAGAATCGGTCAGTGGTTGTAATGACGAGGTTGGATAACGCCACCCATCTCGCATCGGATAAGGGGTACCCCAATGGATGCCCCATAACATGTGGTGGCTATCATTTAATACCTCTCCAAAAGAAAGTTGTCCCTTAACTCGGGTCAGCTCCGTATATCACTTGCTTTGTGAGATGACAATTTCGCCCTTTGACTCAATTTGGGTAATTTCTTCCTCGTTTCCTCCGTGCGACTCCAGAGTACCTAATAACTCAAAAACACACGTAAAGTGCATAATTCACAAGAAAAATAGCAAAGAAAGCGTAACTACTAGATAGTAAATACGGTGTATTCTACACCTATCAGTTACGGCGTGGTATCAAACCGTAGGGAAGAACAGATGGGCATACGGTAGAGTTTCCCAGCCGTAGTGAAACTCAGTTGAAGCTACGGTGGTAATTCCCCACCGTATGTAATCACAGGGAATTCCGTGAAAGAAAACATAATTTACCCCGTCAGTTCCATGAACCACAGGCCATGTAGCAGTGAGAGAAAGGAGTTGGGCTGGACTTCTACCGCCCATTAGTCAAGTTTTGTAAAATCGTTCACACGGACAGACTTGGGACGTGACTTGTTTTGGAAAGTTGCGAGTTTTGGCAATTGTTTAGGACCAAGGGATTTTGGCGCACGGGTATGACAACAACTTGGATACCTATTTAAGAGAACTTCTAATATTTTTGGAGATATCACATAATCTTTTATCAAGTTTTGGAGAGGAGAACTCAAGAGAAGAAAAGCTAGGGTTTGGAGCTATTTCTATCACCGTAATTATTTCTTTTCTATTTTATCATATGAAACTCATGGGTTTTGTTAGTACCATGAGTAGCTAAACTTCTTAGTGATTGGGGATGAATTCTAAGTTCTAGACATGATTTGAGTTATTATATAAATCTATTTTGAAGTTCTTCACATGATTATTGATTGTTTATACTAATTAGAATATTTATGATTGATTGATAGATTGTTTAGGTGGCCAACCGAATTAATTTGTTGATTAAATCAAATGCTAGTATTGAGTTAGGAGATAAGTAATAGTCGAATAATTCATACAAAAGTAGAGAACACAAGACCTTGCGGAGGGATTACGTGTAGTGATTGTGTGTATAAACAAGCACTAGAAAGTGGACCTTGAGCTAAGAGTCTAACTATTAGGATCAATCTATAATTCACAAAAGATAAAGCATTCAGAAAAATTACACCTTGAGTGAGCTACTACTAGGTGGTTTCGAAGAATAGAATCTGGTATTGGAGAGCTCCGTACCCCAAGTGATTTAAGGAATTTAGGGATATCATCGAGCTAGCTGTTATTCCACGGTTGGTAATAATTTGTGATTAATTGTATTAATGGATGAATATAATAACTTGATGACGGTTTAGTAACGAAGAAGGATTCCCCGATCATATTTCTCTCCATTGCTTGCAACTTAATTATTTTCAATTGCTTTATTTATTTTGTTTACATTCTAAAACAAACCCCCATTGTGACACTTTTGACAACTAAATCTCCCCGATCTTCGTGGGAACGATCCTTACTTCCATTATATTACCAGTTAATTGTGTGGAAATAAGTAATTTAATTTGAGCACCTACGACACGCATCAAATTTTGGCGCGCATGCGGGGAGCGATCGGTAGCTTTAGTTGTTATTTCTTTTTATTTTTAGTCTTATTTTTAGTTTTTGATTTAGCTTTTTGAGAATTTTGTTTGTGTACTTAATCCCCGGCACCGAAAGATTGGGATTATCCGAGGTGTGGAATTCAAACTCGCAAGGGAATAAAGACTACAAGCACGTCCACAGTTGCAACCGAACCTTCTGAAGAGATGGTTAATACGGGGACGACGAGAGAGACCCTCCACCTCCGGGAGAGGAATTTAAGAGAGTTGACGTCTCCATGCTTAGATTCGCAACCATTGTGCATTGCAATCACTAACCCGGTGGAGTGAAGTCGAATCTACTTCATCATCTACCAAAGTTCAAGGGACATCCGGTGAAAATCCAAATCGACACCTTCAACAGTTCCAGAACACAATGACAAGTCTGAGGCATGTAACCGCAGGCAGAGATATGGCTATGCTACAAGCCTTCCCGTTCTCATTGATAGACTTAGCAGAAGAATGGTTGTATTGTCTTCCTCCAGGGAGTGTTACAACATGGACTCGGATGAAAAAGCTATTTATGGAGAAATATTTTTCCTGCTTCCAAAGCGGCATCCGTTGGGAATGAGATTAGTGGCATTCTACAGATGTCTGGGGAGTCTCTATATGAATATTGGGAGAGGTATAAGAAGTTGTTGGCAAGCTGCCCACACCATAATATATCCTCAATACTTATCATTCAATACTTCTACGAAGGATTACTTCCAGAAACAGAGGAATTTGATTGATGCAATTTTATAGGTGGTTCACTTGCGAGAAGACAATTTCGTGCAGCAACCAGTTTGATTGAGAGTATGGCTTCTAATGCTCAACAATTCTACACTGTAAAACAACTCTAACGTCGAAGAGTTAGCGAGATGGGAGAGTCCGCGATCGAGCAACGGATGAACAACATAGAAAAGGTAGTACAACGAATGGCAGCAGTAATTATTCCTTCTTATGAAGAAGAGTCTGAACAGGTGAATGATGTGTTCCCTAATCAGATGCCAAGGTATGATCCCTACTCTAATACTTATAATCCAGGTTGGAAAGATCACCCAAATTTCAGTTATGCAAATCAGAAAGCTGCAGCTCCTAATCCTTATGGGCGATAAGAGTGGTTTTCAACAACCATTCCGACCACAACCTCCACCTCAGCCTCAACAGCAGACTCAAAATTCTAGTTTAGAGGAGATGATGAAATGATGATGCAAAAGCAAGATGCCAATGCTCAGCGTCAAGATACAATCCTGCAGAAACAAGACATGGCTATAAAGGACTTGCAACTTCAAATGGGACAATTGGCTACAGACATGAATGAAATAAAAGCACGAGAATTCAAAGAAAGTTGCCATCACAACCTTTTGTTAATCCAAGATCGAACGTCAATGTCGTGACTCTAAGAAGTGGAAGCAAACTGAAGAGCCAAAACAACAAGAAAAGGTTAGTCATGACTTGGAAGAGGAAGTAGAGGTGGAAACATTCCAAAGGAAAAGCCAACCTCAATTGGCCAACCTAAGGACACAGTTTCCTACTTTTACCACACCACCTCCTTTTTCTAGTCGTTTTGCCAAGTCAAAGAAGCAAGCTCTAGACAAGGAGATTATGGATATTTTCGGCAAGGTGCATATCAACATTCCATTTATTGAGGCCATCACAACGGTACCCGTGTATGCCAAAGTTCAAGGATTTGTGTACAAGGAAGGAGAGGTTGATTGCTAACGAGATCACTCGGGTAGGAGAAAGTGCTTGACTATGTTGCTAAAGAAGATGCTGCAAAGTGTAAAGATCCCGGTGGTTTTACAGTGCCAGTTACTATTGGTGAAAAACGGTTCGAGCGTGCTTTACTCGATTTGGGAGCTTCCATAAGCATGATGTCAGCCGATGTTTATGATTCATTAAATCTCGGACCTTTAAAGGAGACAGGGATTATCATTCAATTAGCTAATAAGTCTAACATATATCCTAAGGGACTCGTGGAAGACGTGTTAGTGCAAGTGAATGAACTAATCTTTCCTAGGTTGATTTCTTTGTTGTGGATATGCGGGATGGGGACAATTGTTCGTCTACTTCATTACTTCGGGAGACCATTTATGAAGACCTGCTAAGACTAAGATTGATTGTGATACCGGGGACACTCACTATGGAGTTTGACAAAGAGGTTATACGCTTCAATATTTTTGAAGCCATGCGTTATCCAAGTGATATCCACTCCGCATTTTCTGTTGATGTTATTAGTTCGTTAGCACAACAAATGTTTGATTTGAATAGAGAAGATGAACTTGAATCGTGCTACAAAATAGCATTGATTTGGACGTCCATGGCATGCCTAACTTGGACGTTGATATTCCCAAGGAGTTTGTTGAGACATGTGGTGCTTTAACAACATCACAAGGAGTTAGAAGAGGTAATATTTCATATATCTCTTTACACAGAATCGATGAAGTTCCTTTACCTTCACATTGTGCGGGCACCTAAATTAGAGCCGAAACCTCTACCGATCACTTAAAGTACGCTTACTTGGGTAATGGGGAAAGAGCTTCCAGTCATTATTGCAAAGAATCTCACAACAATACAGGAAGAACGCCTCCTTAGGGTTCTGAAAGAGCACAAAACGGCTATTGGTTGGACAATTGCTGACATCAAAGGCATTAGTCCATCTATGTGCATGCATAGAATCCTTATGGAAGATGATATCAAGCCGAGACGTGATGCTCGGCGTAGGCTTAACCCCCCAATGATGGAGGTCGTGAAGAAAGAGATCCTCAAATTACTAAGTGTGGGGTGATTTACCCAATTTCGAAATGACAAATGGGTTAGTCCGGTGCAAGTGGTGCCTAAGAAATTAGGTGTCACTGTTGTTAGAAATCAAGATGATGAACTTGTTCCTACAAGAGTTCAAACAGGATGGCGAGTGTGCATAGACTACGAAAGCTCAATTCGGCAACCCCAAGGATCACTTTCCTTTGCCTTTCATTGATCGGATGTTAGAGGTTAGCGGGACATTCATATTATTGCTTTTGGATGGTTATTCGGGCTACAATCAAATTGTTATTGCAGGAGGATCAAGAGAAGACTACTTTCACTTGTCCTTTGGTACATTCGCATATAGAAGAATGCCATTTGGTCTTTGCAATGCGCCTGCCACTTTTCAGAGATGTATGGTTAGTATATTTTTTGATTACGTGGAAAACATCATTGAGGTATTTATGGACGACTTCAGTGTTTATGGTGATTCATTTGATATTTGTTTATAATCTCGAACTTGTGCTTAAAAGATGCATAGACACTAATCTTGTTTTAAACTGGGAGAAATGCCACTTTATGGTAGACCATGGAATTGTACTTGGCCACATCGTGTCCTCTCAAGGGCTCGAGGTAGACAAGGCAAAGATAGACTTGATTAGGAACTTACAATACCCCACTTCGGTGAGGGGAATTCGCTCGTTTTTTGGTCATGCAGGTTTTTATAGGAGGTTTATCAAAGATTTCTCCAAAATCTCAATGCCAATGTGCAAACTGTTGCAAAAGGAGGTTGCCTTTAACTTCGACCAGGAGTGCAAGGATGCCTTTAATAAATTGAAGGAATTGTTGACTACTTCAATTATTAAGTCACCTGACTGAGTTTGCCGTTCGAGTTAATGTGTGATGCAAGTGATTATGCGATCGGAGCTGTTTTGGGTCAAAAAGTAGACAAGAGGTCACATGTGATTTATTATGCATCAAGGACCCTAAATGATGCTCAAATCAACTATTCCACTTGAGAAAGAGTTGTTGGCTATAGTATTTGCATTAGAAAAATTTAGAGCTTATTTGGTGGGTACTAATGTGATTGTATATTTTGATCATAAAAGCACTACGGTATCTATTGAAAAAGAAGGAGGCTAAGCCAAGACTCATACGTTGGATTCTTTTGTCTGCAAGAATTCAATATGGAAATCGAGAGATAAGAAAGGTGTTGAGAATACAGTTGCCGATCATCTTAGTAGATTAGTTGTTTTCGAAGAAGAACTCCCCTTACAAGATCGTTTTCCAGACGAACAACTTTTCTCAATTGAAGATTCAACACCTTGGTACGCTGATATCGTGAACTATTTGGTTACAAGGCAGGTACCTAGTACAATGTCTACTTTTCAAAAGCTAAAGCTTAAGAAAATAGCCAAGCAGTATGTGTGGGATGAACCCTACTTGTGGAAATATGGTGCTGATCAAATTATCCAGAGTGCGTACCAAACTCGAATTTCAGTCAATTCTATCTTTTTGTCATTCTTATGCTTGTGGTGGTCACTTTGGTGCAAAACGTACCGCTCTCAAAGTCCTTGAGAGTGGCTTTTATCGGGCCTACCCTATTTGAGGATGCATATGCTTTTGCAAATCTTGTGATAGATGTCAACGAAGCAGGCGATCTAGGTGCTCGAAATCAAATGCCACTCAATCCTATTCTCACTTTGTCGAGATTTTTGATGTATGGGGCATTGATTTTATGGGTCCTTTTGTTAATTCGAATGGAAAATTTTATATACTTCTTGTTGTGGATTATGTTTCTAAATGGGTGGAAGCTAAATCCACCCCTACTAATGATTCTCAAGTTGTTTGTGAGTTTGTGAAGGAATATATTTTCTCTAGACATGGTACACCAAGAGTGGTTATCAGTGATGGAGGCTCGCATTTTAAGAAATCCTTCCATGCTCTCCTCAAGAAGTACAACATTACACACAAGATTGGTACGCCGTATCACCCAC
Source organism: Papaver armeniacum (assembly GCA_023531295.1). Taxonomy (NCBI): domain Eukaryota; kingdom Viridiplantae; phylum Streptophyta; class Magnoliopsida; order Ranunculales; family Papaveraceae; genus Papaver; species Papaver armeniacum. Next base: position 11,253 of record JAJJWW010015797.1, read on the forward strand.
AAACTAGTGGGCAAGCTGAAATTTCAAATCGTGAGATTAAGTCCATCCTTGAGAAAACTGTTAACACTACACGGAAGGATTGGAGTTATAGACTCAACGATGCACTTTGGGCGTATAGAACAGCATATAAGATACCGATTGGTATGTCTCCATATCGGTTGGTTTATGGCAAAGCTTGTCATCTCCCAGTTGAACTTGAGCATAAGGCTTTATGGGCGGTAAAGATGTGCAACATGGAGTATGACAAAGCGGGAAACATAGGCAACTACAAATCAATGAGCTAGAGGAGATACGTAATGATGCTTACGAGAGTTCTCGTATATATAAGGAAAAGACTAAGCTTTTCCATGACAAGATGATTTCTCGGAAGAATTTTGTTGTGGGACAGAAAGTTCTTTTATTTCATTCTCGTCTTAAGTTATTTCTGGTAAGCTAAGGTCCGGATGGATTGGACCATATGTTGTTACTAATGTTTATTCTCATGGTGCAGGTTGATATCACTAGTCTTAGAGATGGGACTACTTCTAAGGTCAACGGCCATAGATTGAAGCCATACTATGAAAACATCGCTTATGTGAATGTGGAGAGATAGAGCTTCGCGATTTACTCCCTCTGGAGGAGTAGCATAAGGAGAATGCCAAGTCGGGCCGACGACTTTAAACCAAAGCTAAATGGGAGGCAACCCATAGGTTTTGTATCTTAAACCCTTCTATTTTTGTTTTTTTTATTGTTTTCATATCATATTTGCATCCCCATGTTCAATTTCATTGAGTCCGTAATCTATTTTAGAAGAAAATTATGACGAATACCTTTTCGTCAGAAAAATTCAGACTGCGCGTAGTTCAGTCCAGAGACCATAACTGTCAGACCGTTTATTAAAACACTGTGCCCTTTTGACACTGTGTAGAAAACACGTAGATGAACAACTTTTGTGAAATGGAGTTTTTCCAAATTCCTTACCAATTTGCACAGTTTTTGCGTTTTTTCTGCTGTTACGTCGAATTCAGAACTTTCGGTTTTACACATTGAGGACAATGTGAAGTTTAAGTGTGGGGGAGCATTTATATGTTTGTATAGTTTGTTTTAGTTTGTTTTATGCCTTTAAAAAAAAAAATCAGAAAAATAGAAAAAAAAAAAAACCAAGAAAAATTGTGCTTTTTGAACTCCGAAATCTAGAAACTTATGCCTTTAGGATGACACCATTAGTGGATTGAACCATTTTGAATGCAGGAGTTGAGGAACCAATTAACTAAAAGGGACGAACACTTAGCTCGAAATCACAAATAACATGATAGTTGTTACCATATCTCGGAATATCACCATATCACATTCTATTTTTATTTTTCCATATTTATCTATTGTTCTCTAAGTGCTTTGGTGGGTCACTAAACATCGACGTGTTATTACTGCTAAGATGAAATAGAGTGATTGAGTTGCTAAAAAAAAAAAAAAAAAAAAAAAAAAAAAAAAAAAAGAAGACCGACCAATTAGACCGAACGGAATAAGAATGACACTTGGGAATAACAAGTATGTGTGAAACGTAGTCCCTGTCTCCGTCGCCTAAACAAGCGTGGAATGCAGGATCCAAGGCAACTATCACGTACTTGCTGACAAGAAGCATGCGCTTGGATCCAAAAGATCTAATCATGCCGTCTAAAAAAAAAAAAAAAAAAAAAGTGAAAAAGAAAAGAAAAAAGAAAAGAAAGTAATATATTTGGTGAATAAAGTCACCCTGGTTCCCTTGTATATGCCGGTGAGTCGATGTAGAAGTAAGTTGTTGGCCACTGGTTCCCTTGTATATGCCAAGTGTGTTGACGCTAGAGTTGACCCGTAGCTCAATCCAATAGGCATAGGTTCATCTTGGCGTGACCTTGACAGATATGGGAAACATTGATCACTTGTGAACATTCGTCAACATCTACATCTATATTCATCTTCTTAGTCTTTTCATTGTGATTGTGGTTTGTTAGTTTCCGAGTATTGTGGCTTGTTCGACTATCTAATTAGAGCTTTATTTATTTGAATATGAACTGAATTTGCGCAAGGTACCTCCTCCTGTAGTCATTTTGGATTCGTTCATGAATTTGTCACAAATAGACGGAGTTGGAAATATAGGTTTTGTAGGTAGACCTCTTGTAAACCTTCACGAGACTATAACTCGTCCACTAGGGACACCTAGGGGTTTAAAGGCCTGTTATTCATGCTAAGAGTAACCGTATCCTCGACGACATGGAGTTGTTGTATTTTAGATAGTTTGCTCGAGGACGAGCAAAAGACAAGTGTGGGGGAATTTGTTAAGTGCATAGTTTGCATATATTTTGTGTCGAATCCATGCTAGTATTTGCTATATTTTCTTGCAAATTATTGTATATTACGTTTGTTTTCTCTTATTTGTGTTTTCCTAGGTGAATCATCCAAAAGAAGTGAATTGGCACTTAATTGTGCAATAAAAGAAGTTAGCCGAAAGCGGAGAAGGGCCAAAGACCAAGTGGAACTCATCCAAATTGAGGAGTTTTTGCTATCATCTCGAAGAGAACGAAAGTACGAAGCAACCCGGCGAAAGAACGAACTCATTCCGACATCATATGAGGAAGCTAGGAGCAAAAGAAGAATAAACTAAGAATTGCACTATCGGTCTTGCAAGACCGACAGGTTGAAAGGGTAAACTGTTTAAGGCACCATGTTGGATATCATTCCATGATCGGGGGCACCACCTTTCTTCTTCATGCACAAGCGATTAAAAAAACCAGGGTTCTTTCATGAACAACAGAAATAACCGACTGTCGTTTCCATTAATGGAAGTGTTAGAGCTTGTTCGAAACAACGGTGACAAACAAGAATGGTCATGAAACGACAAAGCTTGTTCTCTTAAACGAAGAGAAGATAGAGAAAGGTAACTAATGTGTCGAGATGATGTCCGATTCTTTCCTTAAAATTTCCGATGATCAACACTTGAATGAAGACCATCGATGGAGCCGAGTTTGCCATCGGTGTTGAATATTAATGGAGTCGACTTGCGTCCGAAATAGAGTAGTTTGGTTGTAACCGAACTTCGCTACCACCTTCCTGAGAAATGAGCCGAGACGACGCCGTAAACAATGGGTTTCCGCTTGATGAGACGGAACTTGAAGGTATGTTTCCATTGATGACGGTATTGGCGATCGTGGGAGATGTTTCCGGTGAGATGGAACGGTTTCCATTGATGACGAGACGAGTTTGACAGGTTGTGGCTGTGGTGGTTGGCGTGGGGATGAGATTAGTATTTGCGGCCGTGGTTACGATGGAGTTCATACCGAGATGAAAATACTCGAAGAAGCAGAGAAGAAGACAGAGTTGAGCGTTGGTCGCTGCAATGGCATTCTATCTTTGATGCGTAAAACGATGGAAGTATGTTGCTTCCATTGGCATTCCACCGAGATGTTGGTGCTTGTCTTGTTAAGAAGTTAACAGAGCATGAGGGATGGAGATGGATAAAGCTCGAGTCTACCAACGATTAATGGAGGAGGAAGAGGATTGTGTTGATGAGAATAACTCGAGAGAGGTGATCGATGATGAACAGGAGAATGGTCGCGAGAGTATAGAAGTGTTGTATCTCGAATAATTGAGGGAATAAAACAAAGGCAGGAGACGAGATGGTAAATGAGAAGTCAAGGAATCTCGGGGAGGAGTGAAAGATGTTGGAATTCGTGGGATGTATACGGTGGTATTTTCAAACCGTAGTTAAACCTGTGGAAGGTTACGGCGTGGTATCAAACCGTAGGGAAGAACAGATGGGCATACGGTAGAGTTTCCCGGCCGTAGTGAAACTCGATTGAAGCTACGGTGGTAATTCCCCACCGTATGTAATCACAGGGAATTCCGTGAAAGAAAACATAATTTACCCTGTCGGGGTTCCATGTAACCGATGTGCCATGTAGCAGCTGAGAGAAAGGAGTTGGGCTGGACTTCTACCGCCCATTAGCTGTTTGCAGAAATCGTTCACACGGACAGACTTGGGACGTGACTTGTTTTGGAAAGTTGCGAGTTTTGGCAATTGTTTAGGACCGGGATTTTGGCGCACGGGTATGACAACAACTTGGATACCTATTTAAGAGAACTTCTAATATTTTTGGAGATATCACATAATCTTTTATCAAGTTTTGGAGAGGAGAACTCAAGAGAAGAAAAGCTAGGGTTTGGAGCTATTTCCATCACCGTAATTATTTCTTTTCTATTTTATCATATGAAACTCATGGGTTTTGTTAGTACCATGAGTAGCTAAACTTCTTAGTGATTGGGGATGAATTCTAAGTTCTAGACATGATTTGAGTTATTATATAAATCTATTTTGAAGTTCTTCACATGATTATTGATTGTTTATACTAATTAGAATATTTATGATTGATTGATAGATTGTTTAGGTGGCCAACTGAATTAATTTGTTGATTAAATCAAATGCTAGTATTGAGTTAGGAGATAAGTAATAGTCGAATAATTCATACAAAAGTAGAGAACACAAGACCTTGCAGAGGGATTCTGTGTAGTGATTGTGTGTATAAACAGCACTAGAAAGTGGACCTTGAGCTAAGAGTCTAACTATTAGGATCAATCTATAATTCACAAAAGATAAAGCATTCGGAAAAATTACACCTTGAGTGAGCTACTACTAGGTGGTTTCGAAGAATAGAATCTGGTATTGGAGAGCTTCCGTACCCAGTGATTTAAGGAATTTAGGGATATCACCTGAGCTAAGCTTTGTTATTCCACGGTTGGTAATAATTTGTGATTAATTGTATTAATGGATGAATATAATAACTTGATGACGGTTTAGTAACGAAGAAGGATTCCCTGATCATATTTCTCTCCATTGCTTGCAACTTAATTATTTTCAATTGCTTTATTTATTTTGTTTACATTCTAAAACAAACCCCCCCATTGTGACACTTTTGACAACTAAATCTCCCTGCTCTTCGTGGGAACGATCCTTACTTCCATTATATTACCAGTTAATTGTGTGGAAATAAGTAATTTAATTTGAGCACCTACGACATGCATCAGCTATGCGTGCCTTTCTTCAAGCGCGTGATTTTCAATCATGAGTTTATGTAGTTAATGGCTATGATGCTCCCGTTGTGGCAATAGGAAATTCGACCGTTCCAAAGGATATTGGTGCATATGACGCTGCCGAGATACTTGCTGCAAAGAAAAACTCCGACGGTTTGAATGCCATCATACATGCCATTACCCCAGATCTTCAGCACCATGTGACTACGTGCACTCGGTCTAAAGTTGCTTGGGATATTTTAGAAACCGTATTCGAAGGGAATACCAGTGAAAAGGAAGCTAGGCTTCAAAACCTAAATTCCGATTGGGAAAACCTTCGTATGGCAGATGAGGATTCATTTGATGAGTTTAATCACAAAGTGTATGAAATTGTTAATGCATCCTTTGCATTGGGTAAGACTATTCCTGAAAAGGACATTGTGATGAGATTATCAGATCGCTACCATCTAGATATGATTCTAAGAAGCATGCCATCGTTGAAGGAAATAACCTTGATGTAAAGATATTTGATCATGAGCATACATCCAAAATCGGAAAGGATGTTTCCTTCAAAGCACAAAAGAACACTAAACTACTTGACAAAAGTAAAAGTGTTTATGTCTCTGAGGATGATTTTTCTGAGGCTGATTCATTAGATGAAGATCTTGGCAAGTCAATCTCTTTGATCACAAGACAGTTTAGAGATCTTCTATTGAAGAGAAGTAAACGGTTCTCCAGAGACAAACCTAGATCATCAGTTAAACCTCACAGTCACATTCCTCCTAAAAACAGCGATGCTGACGAGGATGATGACGAGGATATTCCACAGTGCTTTAAGTGTAAAGGTTTTGGTCATTTTGCAAATGAGTGTCCAAACCGTAGAAAATACACTGGGAACAAAGGTCTTGTTGCAACTCTTGATCAAATGTATGATCACTATGATTCCAATGAAGACGAAAAATCAAGTGTCGCGCTTCTTTGTGAAGATATTGATTTTGATAATTGTAGCAATACATACATCAATCTTGATATTCTTTTATAAGGAGACACAATCAATCTGGAAGAGAAAATTGACCTTTCTGTTGGAAACTCATTGTCTGATTTTTTAGGTTCTACTCTGTGTCTAGCAGCTTTCACATCTCAGGAGTCTGAATCATCTTTTCCGTTGACATGCTCTTATTGTTCACTCAAAGGTCATGAACTCTCAAAGTGTTTCAAGTACAAACACAAGATGAGATATGTCAATAAACTTCAACGAAGAGCAAATCGGCTAGCAAACAACCTCAAACTTATTCAAAAAACCGCTGAGGTATGTAAGATTTTATCCTCTTTAAAGAAGTTAGTTTCCAAAGAGAAGACAAGACCACTAGAAAAGAAAGTATGGTCTAAACATTTTGATAGACAGGATTCTATGAATTCCTTTCAAAAAGGTTATGGTGGACAAATTCTTGTTCACCGCAACACAACTTAATTGTGTTGTTTTGGTACATCTTATCTCATGTGCCTGATTAAAAGAGACAAGATTTTGCACACCTCAGGCTTTAAGAAAAGAAAAAAAAAAATGTTTTTGTTGCTTTCTTAGATTTGCCGTGTTTTGCAAAATTGGAATTCTTTCATATTGGAAGGGACTTCCCTGTTTAATCAATAAAAGAGGGTTATTCTCAACAATTCTACTCTCTTTAGGCTTGTGAATTGTGCATGCGTGAACCTGTGTGGTTAAAGGTTCCGTAACCCTACATTGAAACTCTTTTCATCTTAAGACTGCTTGTTGAGCTTAAATTGTGATTTCCTCCCACAAACCCATACACGTATGGATACTCCAAGCATAATGTCTTCTGATGGAAAAGATGTTAATATGATTGTTAAGCCATCAATCATTAAGGAAAAAGAGAAATCTCCGTTACCTCCAACTTTGAAAAGAAAAAGAAGGAATGTGAGGAAGCCAAGAGTTGTTCCTGTAAATTCTCAGAAGTTTTCAGGTGTTCTTGAAGAGTTGAAGGAAACAAGGAAGGAGATTCAGCAATTAAAGGCTTTTGTTATGAGAACTCTCGAAATTCAGAAGGCCCTGGTTCGACATATCATCCTAGAAGGTTTGTTGGAATTGACTCCTTTCTTCACGAACCTTATGTACCTATGGTTGTTGACGACAAGGAGTTCGGGGACGATAAAGAATTATTCAGAGGTCTCAATGTCTAGGAAACTTCTTATGAGAATTTATTTCTTGTGTTTTTAGAAGGATTACTAGGTTTGGAATAGCCATTATTGTGAGTACACATAGCTATGTCCAACGTTTTCATCTTCATGTTTTTAGGTTTATTTATTTAAATTCTAAGTTTTTTGGAAGATGATTTTTGCAATTTTGATCTTTATGATTTTATATATTGCAAATTGTTATGGGATATGTTGTTTACGTCCGTGAACCTGTGACTGTCCCATACTTGTTCAAAAGTTATCTCTATTATGTCGGTATGAAAGTATTGATAAAAGATAGAATGAACTTTTGACAAACAAAAGTTAAAGCCTTTTATGTCATTATGCAAATTTTGATGAAAAAAATGATACACTTTTGTTTACAAGGATTAAGTCTATTATATGTCATTGTGCAAATAGTGATGAAAAATAGAATGAATCCTTGTATATTCTGCAGTATTGGTCAATTTTTGATCCACATTTTTGTGCATATACTGTGTTGCTCCGTAAGTTCTCTTATGTCTAGCATGACCAATTTAATTGATCATTTTTGTGGTTGATTCAATCGAGATTTTTGGATTCAAATCCATGTTTTCATGTGATTTGGTTATATCCAAAGAAATCCTTCTTTTCTTGTAAAAGTAAGGCTGCCTTTGTTGTTCTTTCGGGAATGACATATTACGGGGGAGAGTTCTTTTTGAACTTGTGCTTTATTGCCAAATCTTTGTGGGGAGTGCAGTTGTGGAATATTATAGGGGTTATCTTGTATCTTTATAAACTCCTTGGTGAATGCATTTAGCTTCGGCTTTATGATTGCATCTAAATAAGTTGGTATGTTATTCTCTTTTGGTCATGAAGTATATCTATGAAAATTTCATGAGGATCCCACTAGTTTTCGTACCTTTGCCAATTTATATTGACAAAAAGGGGGAGAATTAATGTGTAGTTTCATACTACAAATACATATGGTTTACGGATCATTATGTAAGGGGGAGTGGTTTTCATGTCGAGATGAAGTATTGACTAAGGGGGAGTGATACATATCACCATAGTATTGTTGTCAAAGCTGTGATACAATTGAACTTTGATGTTGTGTAATAATACTATGACACTGTATGACAATGATCGAGAGCATTTGTTTTCTCATTGTTATCGCTATAGATCTTCAACGACTATGATGCTGAGTTGAACACGTTTAGAATCATGGAGTACTTGGAAGTGACGAAGTTTTCGAGTCGTGTTGAAGATGCCAAGGAGATCAAGCATTTGGATGAGAAGCTACAATTTTTAATTATTTTGTAATCCATATGTATTGATAGTTTTGTCACTAAAATTGACAAAGGGGTAGATTGTTAGAGCACTGTTCGGTCGATCTCGCATGCGTTTTTATATCAAGCATGTTTGTCAATGTTAGTGATCAAAACTATAAGTCTTGATTTCTAGCCTATTTATAGATGTCTCGGACTAGGACATAGATTGTGTAGTTGAGCTTAGACTTCACGGCGTTCATCATTTGAAGACGAAGAACTACTAAGGGGAGTTTGTAGAACTTCATCGACAAAAGGTATGTGGAGACTGAAACTCATCTATCACTTGGAAAGTCTATTTCTACTCTATCTCCTATATTGAAACATAAGTCGCATTACGATATAGTTTTCTATATACACATTTGAGATTTCGAGCTGAGTTTATCCCGCTTACATATTTCTCAAAATATGTGTTGGCAAGCTTTCGCTTCGACCAAGTTCATCTTATATCATGTGAAAATGTCCGAGTAACATCTTACATGATTTGTGTGATACAATCATTTGGTGTAGTCTTGGAATGCTTCGTTATGATTATTTCAATATCTTGAAAATTTCTTTGATGCTAATAGTGTGCAATAACGGCTATTGTCATCCTCTAAGAAAGTTTCAATGATTGAAATAAGAGTTTAGAACACTTAACCATTATTGGATATGTCATGCTGTGCACTCTTGCACATATGTAATCCATGTCCGAGAACCATAGTATGCGCACCGTTTGCGTACTGTTGGTTTGAGAAACGGAACCTAAGTATGCGTACGCATTTGCATCTTGGCGTACGAGTTCATGTCCGAGAATTTGCTGGGATTGAAAGTTCGCGTGCCGTTTGCGTCTGTGGCGAAACCCAATCTTGGTCCGGGTATTTCAAGTATGCGTACCCGTGTGCATACTTGAAGGTTAAAGTTCTAAAATCGGTTATGAACATGAACATAAACATTTATATAATAAGGAATGCAATCTTTGCAAACCGTGGCTATAATGTTCGTGATTGATTCGAGTGAATCAAACCGATTTTGCTTCAATTGTGTTCTTGTATACTTCTATGAGAATATAGCAATTGAACGGCTCTTTAGCTAGTTTCATTTGAGTCATTTGAACTAGTTATGGTTAAGATGAATAAGGTTGATATGAGAGTAATCATATGGCTAACCTCGGTTAACTATTTGTGAGCCAACATGGTGTACACGTTTGGGTACGGTTATATAAACCTAAATGAGGGTACATTTCATTTGTGTGTAACAAGCTAAGTTTGATATAACAGTTGAAAGATATTAGCTTGGTTGAATTAGGTTTTTCATCTAACGGTGAATATTGAATGCTTTGTGTTTGTGGGTAAAAATTGTTTCTGCTGGTTTTGATAAATTTAGGTGTGTGGATGAGAAACAATTCTAAACCTAAAACAAATGCATTGCACGGGAGTACTTTAGATTCGAGAGATCAATTTGTACAATCCTGGCCTAAACCAAGAAATGGCCGTTCCAGTCTTGCTTCGGTCACAAAGTGAATGAGAAGGGTTGTTCTTAGGGAGGGAAGCGAATAAGGTGTTGAGACCAGAATGGTTAATTCTGAAGGTGTGGCTATTTTATGACTTGTATCAGAATTTGGAACTGGCTTGCGGAATGTAAGCTATCAGTTCTTTGGTGTTTTTTTTGGATACTTGTGTTGTTGTTAACCACAAAGTTGTTGTTTTGTGGAAATAGGTAAAACCTATTTATACAAGTCATATTGAACGCACCCTGATCTCGTAGAAAGTGGGAGTGATTGAGTAATGGAGAAGTGGGATTATGTGTAAATGCCAGAGACCACGTTCCCACCATGTAGGAAACTGGTTAGTTTACACCCACTACTTCTTACCGCCACTAACTGCCCTGCTTTCTGACACTTTCTTATAATGGGCGTGTTGCACGCCGCACGCTGTAAACCGCCAGACCAATACCCTAATGAGCATCCCCCAGTTTGTGACATGTTTGATGTCTTGAGTGTTTTCATGGAAACATGTAGCAGATTGCTATGTGTGGCAAGTCAAAGTCAGGAGACTTGCCACAGGAGAATAGCACGTGATGCTATTTGGCTTGTCTTGGTTGGTCTCCCAAAACTTGCTACAGACCTGTAAGTTCTGTGGCAAATTTGAACGGATGTGATTGCAACTCATGAGAAAGGGTGGACATTGATTATAGCCACATTCTGTTGGCGCCTGATGGTAGCACAGTGGCGTTATTGACACATGCCAATGGAGTAATGGCATATAGTGGCATGCCAGTGGCATAGTGGCATCTGGCATAGCCATGGCAGCTATTTTGCATATTGGTGTTAGACCCAAATATGGCTCCGGTAACATTGGCCATGTTGTTACATCAAACTTTAAGGCCTTAGGAGAATTACCTGACTTAGTTGGCGTGGAAACTATAGCTAAATTAGGTTTTGGCATATCGAAACCCTATGTAGTTGCAGGAAATCCCACACTACACCCCTCATAATATTTCATAGATCTAAATCTATTTCATAATCAAAATAAAGATTAAAATGCTAAAATTATAAAATGGACACAAGGATTTTTACATGGTTCGATCAATTTGATCTACATCCATGGTTCTTCACTATGATTATTGAGATTACATAAGAATTAAATTTACAATCTCCATTAATGGATATTTTGTAGAGCTCTAGATCTAATTTTAGGGGAAGATGATGATAAAGGAAATAAATCTCTCTCTAAAAATATCTCTCTCCAAAATTTCTCTCTCTCTCCTACCAAAATTATCCTCTTTTCTTCTCTCTCCTGCTCTCCTCTTTATATAGTGTTTACATAGTGGATGACAGCTCATGTACAACTAATATTTCCCCTAATTTCGGATTTACCTTGAGACATTTCGCGGGAGTATAAATGTTAAGTCTCGCAGACACTCTAGTTTTCGCAAGATCTTTGCGCTTTCTTCATGTTTCTATCACCACCATCTATTGCGTCATCAGTCTGCGACACTCGCAAAGTGTCATTGGTGAGGACTTCGCAAGTATGTCCTTGCTGCGATATTCTGCTCTTACATCTTGCCTCTTTTTCCTTGAATATTGCTTGAAGAGCGATCTTTAAGGAAAAATCCGTTGTTGTAGTAGTCTTTGATCTTTATTGATGAAGGAACGAGCGAAAGAATACTGGACTTGAAAAGTACGTACTTGCCTCTATTCTTTTGCGAAGTTCCGAAGCTTTGTGAAATAAATAAGAAGTATCAACCCTTGAAGTATAAGGAGTATGAAGTATCCTTGAAGAAGTATAAGAAGTACTTAATCCTTGAAATATATAAGAAGTATGAAGTATCCTTAAGAAGTATAAGAAGTATGAAGTATCCGTCCTTGATTGCGAATAAGAAGTATTGCGAACTATTCATGCGAAATTAGAAGTATGAAGTATAAGAAGTATTAATCCTCTAAATATAAGGAGTATTTATCCTTGAATGAGAGTAGTAAGTATTGCCTCTATTCATGCGAAATTATTACTCCATTTTTGGTGAGGATTCTTGTTGTTCATTGGTGAACATCTTCTTTGGAAATGATTCTTGCCGAGAAGATAAAGAACATAAAATGTTTTCTCGGTAATCCATAGTTGCCTCTGTTCTTTATCTACGAGGGTATAATCGTTGAAAAAGTGTTGAATGAGCGAGTTATTTCTTCATTCCTATCTTGCCTCTGTATCATGCTTTACGCTCATGGGATAATGTAATCTCTTCAAGTTGTTTATAATTGTGTGAAATAATTGAGGGAAATAATCACATCTTGCGAAATAATCACATTCTGCGAAATTTTGAAGACTCCTGCGAAATTATGAATAATTCTGCGAAATTCTGAATAACTCTACGAAGTTTTGTAAAATACTTGTGCGAATATAATGTTTATGTAATGATTATGTTATGAAATGTGTATGCGATGCTTATGCTATGAAATGCTTTTGCGATGCTTTCATGATGCGAAGTTCAATCCCTCAATTATTTCTAGCGCATATGTAGTTGCAGGAAATCCCACACTACACCCCTCATAATATTTCATAGATCTAAATCTATTTCATAATCAAAATAAAGATTAAAATGCTAAAATTATAAAATGGACACAAGGATTTTTACATGGTTCGATCAATTTGATCTACATCCATGGTTCTTCACTATGATTATTGAGATTACATAAGAATTAGATTTACAATCTCCATTAATGGATATTTTGTAAAGCTCTAGATCTAATTTTAGGGCAATATGATGATAAAGGAAATAAATCTCTCTCTAAAAATATCTCTCTCCAAAATTTCTCTCTCTCTCCTACCAAAATTATCCTCTTTTCTTCTCTCTCCTGCTCTCCTCTTTATATAGTGTTTACATAGTGGATGACAGCTCATGTACAACTAATATTTCCCCTAATTTCGGATTTACCTTTATGGGAGTATAAATGTTAAGTCTCGAGACACTCTAGTTTTCGCAAGATCTTTGCGCTTTCTTCATGTTTCTATCACCACCATCTATTGCGTCATCAGTCTGCGACACTCGCAAAGTGTCATTGGTGAGGACTTCGCAAGTATGTCCTTGCTGCGATATTCTGCTCTTACAAAGGGTACCGGAGACGCTGCAAGTGTTGATGAGAAACAACACGATGCTGGGAAGGCTCAGCATGATGTTGGTAGTGGCCAACATCGCAACATCAGTCATTTGCTAGGGAGCAAAGCACACGAGAGAAGAAGATGTCTTACGGATGATGTACATTGATGTGAAGATCAATGGAGAATGGGTATTAGCGATGGCTTATACTCGGTGTTACGAAGTCTTTCATTCATCCAAGTGTTGCCATGGCATTGAACTTAACTTGATTACTACTAGCGGGCTGGCACCATCAAAGTCGTTAACGCAGAACCACAAGCCGATCGAGGGAAAGTTCGCAATGCAAAGATGTGCAAGTTGGAGAATGGAAAGGAAAACTAGATTTGCTAGTTATGGTCATGGATGATTTTGACCTCGATTTTGGGCATGGATTTCTTTTGCGCGCGAAGGCGTCGCCATTACCTCATAGAAATGGGATATTGATACAGCACCCTCAATACCCATGTTTTGTTTCTATGGTGAGACAAAGTGAACCAGATAAGACACTTAAGCCATGTTTGTCTGCGGTTCAGGTGAACGATGGTATGCGCCAAGGCTTGGCTACTTTTCTATGTGTGTTTGTTGAGATCAAACCAGGGAAGGTAGTAGAAGTAGAGGATGGTATAGCTGAGGTCTTAGAAGAGTTTGCAGACACAATGCCTGCAGAACTGCCTAAGACGCTACCACCGCGGCGTAGGATCGACCATATGATAAAGTTGGTGCCAGGGGCGAGGCCGCCTGCGCAAGCACCATATCGTATGTCACCATTAAAACTTGAGGAGATGCGCAAGCAGATTTTCAATTGCTGGAGGCAGCTACATACAAACGTCTAAAGCTCCATTTGGTGCTCAGGTTACATTCCAAAAGAAGCAAGATGGCTCGCTTCGTATGTGTGTTGATTATAGGGCTTTGAACAAACTGACTGTGAAGAACAAGTACCCAATTCCGCTAGTGGCAGACTTGTTTGATCGGTTGGCCAAAGCTAAATTCTTCACCAAATTGGATTTGCGCTCAGGTTATTACCAAGTGCGCATAGCAGAAGGCGATGAACCAAAGACTGCAATGGTAACAAGGTATGGCTCTTTTGAATACCGTGTTATGCCATTCGGCTTGACGAATGCTCCAGCAACATTTTGCAACCTGATGAATGATGTGTTTGCCGAGTACATTGATCGTTTTGTGGTAGTATACTTGGACGACATAGTCATATACAGTGAGACTTTGGAAGAGCATGCGATGCATCTTCGCAAAGTGTTTGCAAAGCTTAGAGAAGCAAGTTTGTATGTGAAGAAGGAAAAGTGTGAGTTTGCCCAGACCACCATTACTTTCCTTGGCCATGTAATATCGCAAGGGTGCGTGCATATGGATCAGAAAAAGGTAGAGGCCATTTTGGATTGGCCAGAACCTAAGAAGCTCGGAGAGCTTCGTTCTTTCTTGGGTTTAGCTAACTATTACCGGCGATTCATAGTTGGCTATTCAAAGAAAGTGGCCCCATTGTGATTTGTTGAGGAAGGACAAATCTTGGGCATGGATCGACGAGTGTCGGCCCGGTCATTCGATGCATTGAAGGATGCGTTCTCGACAGAACAAGTTCTTCGCTTGCCTAGCTTCGATGTACCATTTGAAGTGCACACTGATGCTTCAGACAGGGCTCTAGGGGGAGTCTTGGTGCAAGATGGCCATCCAGTGGCTTACGAGAGTCGTAAGCTTAATAATGCTGAAGGGAGATACACTGTGCATGAGAAAGAGATGTTGGCAGTGATACATTGCCTAAGAACATGGCGCCATTATTTGTTGGGAACTTATTTCATCGTAAGGACGGATAATGTGGCCATTACGTTCTTTAACAGCCAGAAGAAACTTTCGCCAAAACAAGCAAGGTGGCTTGACTTTTTGAGCGAGTTCGAATACAAGTTCGAGCATAAGCCGGAAGGCTTAATTTCGTGCCGGATCGTTAAGCGAAAGTTGGTGGCGAGAATATGTTGCGGCACTGACCACGATTGAGGCAGAGTTGTTGCCTCGAATCAAAAAAGAGATGAAGAATGATCAGGCATGTGTGCGCCTGACTAAACAGATCTGTGATGGGATCGTTCGTCGATTTTGGCTAGATGATGGAGTCATTTATTCCAAGGGAGGAAAAATTTATGTACCTAATTCAGGTGGCTTGAGAAGGGAACTCTTGCGAGAGACGCATGATTCCGTTTGGGCTGGTCATCCAGGCATGGAACGAACGCATGCTTTGATAGCTCGTTCCTATTACTGGCCTAAGATGGAAGAAGATGTTGAATTGTATGTGAAGACATGCTTGGTGTGTCAACTGGATAAGACGGAAAGGATAAACGTAGCAGGGTTGCTACAACCTTTGCCGATTCCATACAAGCCATGGCAGTGCTTGTCGATGGACTTTATTAACGGGCTGCCAAAGGTGCAAGGCTTTAGCTCGATAATGGTCGTCGTTGATCGCTTTTCGAAGTATGCTACATTAATTCCCTGCCCCCATTCTTGCAATGCAGACGTTGCAGCGGAGCTGTTCTTCAAGAATGTAGTGAAGTATTGGGGAATTCCTCGAGATATTGTGAGTGATAGGGACTCACGGTTTACAGGCAGATTTTGGACTGCCTTGTTTGGAATGCTTGGTTCCGAACTAAAGTTTTCTACTAGCAATCACCCCCAAACCGATGGTCAGACGGAGCGGATAAATGCATTGCTAGAAGAGTACTTGCGTCATTATGTGACGGCAAGCCAGGGAAATTGGGTGGCGTTGATGGATACGGCCCAATTTTGTTACAATTTGCACAAGAGTTCAGCTACGGAGCTGAGTCCTTTCGAGTTAGCTACAGGCCAGCAGCCATTAACCCCTCATGAGGTGCCAAAGGCTAAAAAGCAAGGTTCATGTCCAGCAGCTTATCGTTATGCAAGGTCGAAGACGGAGATGACTGAGCAGGCGCGTGATAGTCTATCAAAGGCGCAAAGACGAATGAAGAAGTATGCTGACTTGCATCGCAGAGATGTAGAGTTTGAGGTGGGAGATATGGTGCTGCTAAAGATAACGCCCCAGATTTGGAAGAAGATTTCTAGCAAGACAGTGCATAGAGGCCTAATTCCAAGATATGATGGTCCCTTCAAAGTGATTAAAAGAGTTGGTAAGGTGGCTTACAGACTTGAGTTGCCGGACAGGTTGAAAGTGCATCCCACTTTTCATGTCAGCTTTTTGAAGAAATACCATCCTGATTTGCTGGACACTTCGAGACAACAAGCGAAGCGTGCACCGCCAGTAATCAGATCACAATTCGATAAGCAAGTTGAGGCAATACTTGATGATCGAGTTATGGGGCAAAGTAAGAAGAATAGGAGAACTTATTTTCTAATTAAGTGGCAAGGGTTGCGATTCGAAGCTTCTTGGGAGAAGGATACTACATTGTGGCAATTTGAAGAACAAATTCAGGCTTACCTACGGCAAAAAGAATCGACAAGGGCGTCGAGTTCAGCTGGTGGGGGAGGTCTATAACGGTGTTGTCAAGTGGCCAAGTGATAATGCGCAACTGTGGCGCGTTACCAGTGGCTTGGCCAAAGTGTCAGATGTGCAAGTACTCCGCCTTAATGGTGCAATGCGAAGCCATAATAGCGCAACGTAAGCCATAATAGCGGTATTCAGTACAAGTGCATGTCTGAGTTGCAACAAGAGAATGGCATGTGCCAAACAGGGTTTGGACATGGCCAAGGATGCGAGATTAGCATCAAGAGATGCCAAATGAGTTTGGCATGTTACCTGTATGCATGGGGCGTACAGGCATGCAAGCAATACTTGCATTAGCACACTTGCATCATTGGCAGAATGATGCACATCCGTGATGGCGCAATATTTGGCTGGCAAAAGCGTCAACTGGCAACAGGGCAAGATGACATGTGCGGGGCACATGGCCTTGACGGTTTAGAGTTGGTTACACGAGAGTGGGTTTACTTTATGCTTTCTAACTGATAGGAAGGACTCGTTTGGCTAGTGAACGGTTTGGCAAAGGTTAGCATAGTTAGCTAACTGCCACATGTAAAGTAAAACTGTAACTGCTTGCAGTTAGTGTACATAGCTTTTTGTAAGGCTATATAAGCCTGATCTTGTGAAGGGATTGGGTAATCCGGAACAAGAAGAGTGTGTAACCCTAAGTGTGTAATAAATAAAAGGCTAAGGCCTGATTTAAAGAAAAGTTCTGTTGGTGCATATTTCCCTTTGGTTTGGCTTATTGTTTATGCATCAAGCGGAGTGTGTGCATTTGGTTGAAGGCTTGGAAGATTTGTGAACAGAACCTCTGTTTAGTATGGGTTGAATAGAGAATTAGTCAAGAAGTTGAAGTATTGGCTAAGTGCGAGTTGGCTGAGATTGTGCTGTGGAGCATAATTGCCATTGTCAAGTTGGTGTTGCATTTGGGAAGTGCGAACCTGTGACAATAGGCTATCTCGAGAGCTAAGGTTGGCGACTGAAGCTTTGGGTCATGTGAAAGAAATGCGGACTAAAGATGTTGAACCAATCCTTAAAGGTGTATTATCCGAATGATTGATATTCTGACGATGTTTTCTTTTGAAACTCAAAATGGATGACCCTTAATTGTTTTGGAATATGTGTAAAACTCTTTTGATGAATGTCTATGAGTAGAAACGGGTGTTTGGATCGAATTGATATCATCGAATGTTAAATGCCCCCTCTTTTGGGGAGTAATGATTTTGTTAGAGCATTGCTCGATCGAACTCGTATGCGTTGCTATCTCAAGCATGTTTGTCAATGTTAGTGATCAGAACTATAAGTCTTGATATCTAGCCTATGTAGCTAAAGGTCTCGGAGTAGGATAGAAAGTGTAGTTGAGCTCAAGAACTCCATGTCAATCATCATACAAGACGAAGGACTACTCGAGGAACCGGTGGAACTTCATCGATTAAAAGGTATGTGGAGACTTGAACTTATCTGTCACTCAAAAGTCTATTTACTCTATCTCCTACTCTTGAGACAAAAGTCGTTTAGACGTATAGACTTTCATTATACACATTTGTTATTTCGAGCCGAGTTTAACTCGCCTATCTATTTCTCGAAATATGTGTTGGTAAGCTTTTGCTTTAACCAAATTCATCTTTACCTAGTGACGAAAGTCATGATATGTTTCAATCACTTGGAAATTGCTCTGACGAAAAATGGTCTGTGAATAACGGCTATATAACGTTCTCTGAGAATGTTTCAATGATTGAAATGAGAGTTTAGATTACATAACCATTGGTAGGATATAAGCATTGTTGTGGAAACACATATATGTATAAGTCCTTATTCCTAGAACCAAAGTTTGCGAACTTTGTGATCAAGAGAAATGGAAGTGGCGCAAGCCAAGTCCGCGAACTCAGTCCGCGAACTGGCGGAAGTTCTCACACAAGAATTTTTGTTGGAGTTTGTGTACTCCTTCCATGAGCTTAATTCCGCGAACTTGAGTAGGTTATATCTAAAACCGGTTGTTCTTGAACTCATGTTTATATAAACTAAGGAATGCTTTTGCAAACCGTGGCTATAAATTTCATGAACCGATTCGAGTGAATCAAACCTTTTTTGTTTCGATTGTTTCTTGTGTAGTTACATAAGATCTAAGCAATTGACAACTCTCTAACTAGTTCATTTGAGTCATTTGAACTAGTTATGGTGAAGAAGAATATGGTTGATATGAGAGTGTTCATATGGCTAACCATTTGGTTGACTATTGTTGAACCAAAAAATGTTAATGTTTGGGTACGGTTCATAAACCCAAAATTGAACATTTCATTTGTGTGTAACAAGCTAGGTTTTCGATCCAACGGTTGAGAAATATTAGCTTGAATCTAATCAGGTTTTCATCTAACGGTGAATATTGAATGCTTTGTTACTAAGCTAACATTGATTGCAAACCCTGATTTGAAAGACTATATAAGGTAAAACTCTAGCAACTGGGAAACCTAATCCCCACACTTTACGTGTGATACTAGTTTTCTAAGCTAGAGTCGATTCTCCTTTAACCTTTGGTTTTCTTCTTCTAAAACCAGGTAAACGACTTAAAGACTTCATTGGGATTGTGAGCCAGACCGATACTACTTTTCTTGTAGTTGTGTGATCTAATCTTCTTTGTTTCTATCGCATTGCGAGTACAATTTAAATAATTGGCTTGAGATTTATATCTCCGATAGGCAAGATAGAAAAGAAATCACAAACACTTCGTCTCATCGTTTGTGATTCCAAAATATCTTTTTTCGCTGCGTCGATTAAGATTATTGTGAGGTGATCAATAATACTAGGCTGTTCTTCGGGAATATAAGTCTGTGTTATTGAATTGTTCCTATTCACCTTGATTTATCAAAAGACGGAACAAAACTCATAGGTTTATTCGTGGGAGACGGATTTATATATTACTATAGACTTTTCTGTGTGATACAGATTTGTTTATTAAAGTCTTCGACTTTGGGTTGTAGCAACTCTTAGTTGTGGGTGAGATCAGCTAAGGGAATCAAGTACGTAGCATCCTGCTGGAATCAGAGGCGTAGGAGCATAAATGTACCTTGGATCAGTGTGATATTGATTGGGGTTCAACTACAGTCCAGGCCAAGTTAATTTGGAGTAGGCTAGAGTCTGTAGCGGCTTAATACAGTGTATGTTCAATCTGGACTAGGTCCCGAGGTTTTTCTGCATTTGCGGTTTCCTCGTTAACAAAATTCCGGTGTCTGTGTTATTTCTATTCCGCATTATATTTGTTTATATAATTGAAATATCACAGTTTGTGAGTTGTTTAATCAATTAGAATATCCGACCTTTTGGTTGTTGATTTAAATTGATTGACACTTGGATATTGGTCTTTGGTACCATCCAAGTTATCTCTCTTTGATAAAGACTCACAGATTTCTATTTGCTTGAGTAAAGATCAAATCGAGAGATATAGATATAAACTCATTGATATACTTTTATCTAGTTGATTCTCTAGAAAGTATATTGGAGTTTGTCCATACAAATTGCTAAGAGAAATATTGGAGGTGGTTGTTAGACACCCGCTTTTTCAATTAGTATCAGAGTAGGAAACACGTTTAAGACCTTATAAGTTTGTGTTTGTAGCGATCTAACTCTATGGACAGAGGTGCTATCTCTATAAACGTACCACCAGTCTTCGATGGCTCTAATTACTTATGGTGGAAAATTGGTATGCGAGCTTTTCTTCAAGCGCGTGATTTTTAATCATGGGTATATGTTGTTAATGGCTATGATCCTCCCGTCGTGGCAGTTGGTGATGTAAACGTTCCCAAGAATATTGGTGAATACACCCCTGTTGAGGTACTTGCTGCAAAGCAAAATTCCGACTGTTTAAATGCCATCATACATGCCATTACCCCAAATCTTCAGCACCATGTGACAAACTGCACTAAGTCGCAAGAAGCTTGGGATATCTTAGAAACTGTTTTTGAAGGTAATACAGTGAAAAGGAAGCTAGGCTTCAAAACCTTAATTCCGATTGGGAAAACCTTCGTATGGCAGATGAAGAAACGTTTGATGAATTTAATCACAAAGTGTCTGAAATTGTTAATGCATCTTTTGCATTGGGTAAGACTATTCCTGAAAAGGACATTGTGATGAAAATTCTCAGATCGCTGCCATCCAGATACGATTCTAAGAAGCATGCCATCGTTGAGGGAAATAACCTTGATAATCTCTCCAGAAATACGCTGGTTGGGAAGCTTAAGATCTTTGATCATGAACATTCATCCAAGACTAAGGATGTAACTTTCAAAGCACTAACGGACACTAAATTACTTGATAAAAGTAAAAAAAAAGTGTATATCTCTGAAGATGATCACTCTGAGACAGATTCATCAGATGAAGATCTTGACAAATCAGTCTCGATGATCACAAGACAGTTTAGGGATCTTCTGCTGAAGAGAAGTAAACGGTTCTCTAAAGATAAGCCTAAGGCATCAGTCAAACCTCATAATCGTGTTCCTCCTAAAAATAGGGATATTGATGAAGCGATGACAAGGATATGCATCAGTGCTTTAAGTGTAAAGGATTTGGTCATTTTGTGAACGAGTGCCCAAATCGTAGAAAATACACTGGGAACAAAGGTATTGCTGCAACTCTTGATGAAATGTCTGACAATTATGATTCTAATGAAGACGAGAAATCAAGTGTTGCACTTCTTGGTGAAAGTATTGATTTTGATAATTGTAGCAATACATACATCAATCTTGATATTCTTTGAAGATAATCCAACTATTACGGAAGATAAAGTTGATCCATACTTTGGAAACTCTGTTTATAATGTTTCAGGTTCCACTATGTGCCTAGCTGCATGCACATCTCAAAATCCTGACTTTTATCCTAGATTGACGTGTTCGTATTGTTCTCAAAGGGGTCATGAACTTTCAAGGTGTTACAAGTACAAACACCAACTAAGGCACGTCAACAAACTTCAACGAAGAGCAAATCATTTAACAAGGAAGCTTAAACTTGCTCTGAAGACCGCTGAGGTATGCAGGATTTTATATTCATCTAAGAAGTTAGTTTCCAAGGACAAACCAAGACCATTAGAGAAGAAAGTATGGTCAAGTCGGTTTGATAGACAGAAGTCTGAGGATTCCTCTCATGAGGAAAATGGTGGACAAATTGTTGTTCACCGCAACGCAATTTAATTGTGTTGTTTGATGAAAATCTTGTCTCATGTTCCTGATCAAAGAGACAATTATTTTGTACCTCACAGGCTTTAGGAAAAGTTTTTTTTCTCTTTTTTTTTCTTAGTTTTGATTTTGTGTCTGTCAAACAAAAAGAAAGGGTACTACCGACAATTATACTCTTCATAGGGTTGAGAGTGGTCGTGTACGAACCTGTTAAAGGTTTTGAAACCCTACATTTCTTTTCCTTCTTTGAAACTCCTTTTTATCCCAAGACTACTTGTTGAGTCCGTGATTTCCTCTCACAAACCCATACACCTATGGCTGCTCCAAGTGCTCTGTCTTCTGATAGAAAGGATGTTAATATGATTGTCAAGCCATCAATCATGGAGGAAAACGAAAAATCTCCGTTAGCTCCAACATTGAAAAGAAAAAGAAGGAATGTGAGGAAGCCAAGAGCCGTTCCTTCAAAAAATCTGGAAGTTTTCTCGATGTTCTTGAAGTGTTGAAAGAGATGGGAAAGGAGAAAAAGAAGGAATGTGAGGAAGCCAAGAGCCGTTCCTTCAAAATCTGGAAGTTTTCTGATGTTCTTGAAGTGTTGAAAGAGATGGGAAAGTTCTTGAGTGTTGAAAGAGATGGGAGATTCAACAAATAAAGGCTTTTGTGTTTAAGACTCATGAGATTCAGAAGGCCCTGTTTCGACATCATCAGCCAAGAAGGTTTATTGATATAAACTCCTACCTTAATGAACCTTATGTACCAATGGTTGTTGACGACAAGGAGTTCGGGGACGATAAAGAATTCTTCAAAGGTCTTAACATCTAGTAAATCTTCTATTTTTCTGTTTTTGTTAGAAGAATAACTAGAGTTTGGAATAGCCATTATTGTGATTACACATAGCTATGTCCAACGTTCTCATCTTCATGTTTTTAGATTTACTGGTTTAAATTCTAAACTTGTTTGGAAGATGATTTTTTGCAGTATTAATCTTTATGGTTTTATATATTGCAATTGTTTATGGGATATGTGTGTTTGCGTCCGTGAACTATGATTGTCCCATATCTTGTCAAAAGTAAAGTCTTTCGTAAGTCGATATTCTTATATTGATAAAGGAATGAATGGAATTTTGACAAATACAATAGTAAAGCCTATATTGTCAATTATTGATGGAAGATAGGTTAAAATATTTTGTTTTTCAAGGATTATGTCTATTGTATGTCATGGTGCAAATTGTGATGGAAAATAGAATGAATCCTTGTGTATTCCACTGTAAATGATCTTCCCTGATCCATATTTTTTGTGTATTACTGTGAGGCTCTGTAATGTGTCTTATGTTGAGCACTAAAACAATCAAAGTTGATTATTTTCATGATTAGCTTTGTTGTTGTTCCATAAGGTACTTTATGACAAGCATATTGTGTTAGAGCATGGCTCGGTTGAACCCACCAAGCATTGGTATGTCAAGTTTGGTTGTCATATTTTAGTGAATCAAAACTCATGTTAAGAGTCGCTTGATTATGTACTAGAGTTAAACTTCGTATAGGTTAGCTTGAAAGTATTATGATATGAGACATTTACAAGTATTGCGAAGACTTGAAGATGTGAAGAAGCAAGGAGCTACAACGACAACAGACATCCTTCCACTTGAGGTTAGTGATATTTGACTTGAACTGTTTCATTCCCTAACATATCTTTCAAGTCGTGCATATTGAAAACATAACTGCGAAGAATATTTGAACTCTAGATAGATATAGTATTAAGGAATACAATACGAGGTTTATTGCTTAACCATTAAACAGGTTTATTGCTTAACCATTAAACTTTGTAGATAAGACATCGTCATAATCATTTGAATGCTATTGTGATTATGTATGGGTATGAGGTGAGGATTTCATCCTAGGGAACAATGTTTACATGTGTTCTAAGGAAGTAAGTTCATAAACTTGTTTGTGAACCGAAAAGGAATTGCCAGGTGTTATTGGTTTTGTTATTCATTGCATATCTTATGAACAACCAATATGTGTGATAGAGTATAACCGCTCACAACTTGTTGTGTTCTTGGTAGAACTGTTCACAAAGGCACGACTTATGTATTGGTATAACTTTTATTAGTAAAACCGATCTTAAGTAATCACTGTGGTATGATCGGATTTTGTATGTCTGACCTTGTAAGGGAAAGGGAACCGATCCTTGTAAGGGAAAGGGAACCGATCCTAGTAAGGGGTGCAGTACATCAAAGGGAACCGATCCTTGTATGGGGTGCAACAAGGTTTATAGTAGAAAGGGGAACCGATCCTATGGACATGTGCAATACATATAAGTTAGATACCATATATATGTGAGGAACCGATCCTAGTACCTAGTCAACCGAACTTTTGGGAAGCTAGTGTGACTATACACAGTACTCACATGGAGGTAGAACCAAAACTTGTTTTGGTAGAACCGTAAACCCATGATTGTGATTGAATGTTGGTTTGATCAAACACATAGTTCTTGAACCCAGTCTGCGAACTTGAGTAGGTTATATCTAAAACCGGTTGTTCTTGAACTCATGTTTATATAAACTAAGGAATGCTTTTGCAAACCGTGGATATAAATTTCATGAACCGATTCGAGTGAATCAAACCTTTTTTGCTTCGATTGTTTCTTGTGTAGTTACATAAGATCTAAGCAATTAAACAACTCTCTAACTAGTTCATTTGAGTCATTTGAACTAGTTATGGTGAAGAAGAATATGGTTGATATGAGAGTGTTCATATGGCTGACCATTTGGTTGACTATTGTTGAACCAACAAATGTTAATGTTTGGTTACGGTTCATAAACCCAAAATTGAACATTTCATTTGTGTGTAACAAGCTAAGTTTTCGATCCAACGGTTGAGAAATATTAGCTTGAATCTAATCAGGTTTTCATCTAACGGTGAATATTGAATGCTTTGTTACTAAGCTAACATTGATTGCAAACCCTGATTTGAAAGACTATATAAGGGAAAACTCTAGCAATTGGGAAACCTAATCCCCACACTTTACGTGTGATACTAGTTTGCTAAGCTAGAGTCGATTCTCCTTTAACCTTTGGTTTTCTTCTTCTAAAACTAGGTTAACGACTTAAAGACTTCATTGGGATTGTGAAGCCAGACCGATACTACTTTTCTTGTAGTTGTGTGATCCGATCTTCTTTGTTTCTATAAATACGAGTAAAATTTAAATAATTGGCTTGAGATTTATATCTCCGATAGGAAAGATAGAAAAGAAATCACAAACACTTCGTCTCATCGTTTGTGATTCCAAAATATCTTTTTTTGCTGCGTCGATTAAGATTATTGTGAGGTGATCAATAATACTAGGCTGTTCTTCGGGAATATAAGTCCGTGTTATTGATTGGTTCCTATTCACCTTGATTTATCAAAAGACGGAACAAAACTCATAGGTTTATTCGTGGGAGACGGATTTATCTATTACTATAGACTTTTCTATGTGATACAGATTTGTTTATTAAAGTCTTCGACTTTGGGTCGTAGCAACTCTTAGTTGTGGGTGAGATCATCTAAGGGAATCAAGTACGTAGCATCCTGCTGGGATCATAGGCGTATGAGCATAACTGTACCTTGGATCAGTGTGAGATTGATTGGGGTTCAACTACAGTCCAGACCGACATTAATTTGGAGTAGGCTAGAGTCCAGTAGCGGCTTAATGTCTGATGTGTGTTCAACTGGACTAGGTCCCGGGGTTTTTCTATATTTGCGGTTTCCTCGTTAACAAAATTTCAAGTGTCTGTGTTATTTCTATTCCGCATTATATTTGTTTATATAATTGAAATATCACAGGTTGTGCGTTGTTTAATCAATTAGAATATCCGAACTTTTGGTTGTTGATTTAAATTGATTGACACTTGAATATTGGTCTTTGGTACCATCCAAGTTATCTCTCTTTGATAAAGACTCGCATATTTCTATTTGCTTGAGTAAAGATCAAATCGAGAGATTGAGATATAAACTCGTTGATATACTTTTATCTAAATTGAGTCTGACTGTATAGTTGATTCTCTAGAAAGTATATTAGAGTTTGTCCATACAGATTGCTAAGCGAAATATTGGGTGTGGTTGTTAGACCCCTACTTTTTCAGATTTATATTATTTTGAGGAAGGATCTGGCGTTGATACCTTAGATTTTGCAGCATGTTCAATTATATTGAATTTATAAGACCCAGATTCCCATCACGTCGAATTTCCAAATGTGAAATAATCGAAGAGTGAGGTTGTCGAACGGAATCCACTAGTTCACGAAATCGCCGTACGAAAGAAGCCGGGTTTTTTTCCAGGTAATTGCTTCAAATCCAAATCCATCAGGTGACGTAATTTTGGTAGCAAGCAATGAGGTTTTGCTGGCTTGTTGGAGACCCTTGGTGGTGTTGCTACTGGTAGAGAAGACGCCTCGGCCCTGCTGTTAAGGATCCACATGCGTCCTAAAACCAAGTCATAATTCATATCTCCTTTGATAACTTTATATGGTGTGCAAGTTTGGATGCCACCGGTACTGATTTCAAAAGTGATGTGACCGCAAGTTTTCCTGGATTTTCCTTCCGGATCCTTTACTTTTATAGGTGCATGTATTATTTCGTTTTTTGAGATTCCTGCTGCCTTCCAAACATCGATGACATCTATGTTGAATTTCACTCCGGTGCCGATTAGTGTCTTTTCAAACTCAATTTCCTTGACGTGTGCGGAGGTGAGCGGTCCCCAGTCAGGTCCTTCGTCGTGTTGACTGATTGTGTTTTCCAAGATGGGTATAAATTGGATTTCTGTTGTTTCTGTAGAATAAGTCTTTCACCGGAGATGACATGATTAAGAGATGTAAAGACATCTTTGTGTTGGGCTTTGGAAAGGTGGAGGATTTTGCATATTCGTCTTATCAAAGCCTGGGCGTTCTGGTGGACGTGCGCTTCGGAGATAGTAAAGCTGTGTATATGTGGCAAGTCTTTATATACATTTCCTTCCTCTAGATGTAATTCTCCTAAGTCAATTTTTTCTAGGAAAACACGTTTCAGACCATTGCATTGACTAGCGGGGTGATTGACAAACATGTGGTAATGGAAATACTTCGGATATGAAGTCTCTTCATAAGTTGGTTGCCGCCATACAGGTGGTAGCTGAATAAAACCGTCTCGTACCCCAATTTCCAGTGCTAGCTGAATAGTCCTTCTTATAGAGAGCGCCTGGCGAGAATGCATTGTATCTGGTCTTGTCTGTGACAATTGTCGCCCTGGGATTCTTTGTGAGTCTCGGCAAGAAGTCCAATCCGGATTTGGTGTTGGAGTTGAAAATTGCGCTGGATCAGAGAAGAATGTGGGTTACTTTGTCCATGAGCCTTGTCGAGGCGTGATACCTCTTGTCGATTCTCTTTTAGATGATATTGTGGTAGCAGACGGTTTCCCTAAATAATGTTGAGCGGCACTGCCTCTTTTCTCGAAGATGTTTTAATAGATCCTTCTTCGAGCTCCTCCTCTTTCGATGAAATTGATGTTGTGGTCGATTGCTGGATAACCTTCTGAAACTCTGTAAGAGTTTTGAGATATAAATTTTCTAATAGGTCTTTGTAAGCTGGTTTTTTACTCTCACTATGTTGACCAAGCTGCAATGCGTCTTTCTTCTTTTCTCTAGAAATCTGTTCCCGACTTGTATCATTGGAGAAACCCTGATCATCATTTTCTTTTCGTGCTCGTTTGCTAAATATTTTCTTCACGTTGGCACTAGTGAACTCATGAACTCTAGGTGAAGATTTGCTGGCATCACCTACAGAGCTAACCATACTTTGCTTGTGAGCACCCTGTGATAGTTGTTCTGTCATGTCCCCTAGTAAACGAAGTATCTCATCCTGTGATTTGGCGATATCAGCTTGGGTCACAATCACATTCCCTAGTATCTTTATCATATCCTCCACAGTGTTTGATCTTTAAGGCTCTGCATCTTTTGTGTGTTCATTTGCTCGTGATGCATCCTGCAATGATTGAGAATATTTGCTGGTGATATAGTGGTTCTCCTTGATGTAAGGCTTGACTTTTCTTGGATTAAGATCTACCCTGTTTTCAAGAAGTTGGAGAATTGATTTTCAATCGGGTGAAGAATCTAATTTCGTGACCGAGTGGTTGATCTCCGTCTGTGCTCGCCAATTGTTAGTACCTGAAAAATTACTTCCAGGTAAAACAAATGCACCGCTGTGGTACTTTCTTTTTAGGTTCGAAAATCAAAATCCAAAAGGACAAGCCTAAACCACGATAGCAGTCATTCCGTCCTGCTTTAGTCATGATTGAGAGGAAGATGGGTTGATCTTAGAAGAGGGAAGCATAAAAGTTTGAGAAATTGGCAATGGTATTGAATTATGTGTGTTGGGCATTAAAAACTATGAAGAATACAGAGCTTTTAGGTATGAAAGCTTGTTCTATTTTCTGAATAGGCTAAGCGGCCTATTTATAGTAGTTTAAGATACACAATGCCAATCTCGTAAATAGTGGAAGTCGTGAGTTATGGAGACATGGAGATTATGGGTTAGTGTGAGATAATTTAGGGAAGTTTCCGGAAACCCCTTTATGTTACGCCCACTATTGCTCCTACTGTTGTAACTGCCACACTACTTTAACTTCTTGGGGTGTTGCCACGCCGCATGTTGCCGTTGTTAGAACACTGCTCGTTCGAACTCGTAAGTGTTGCTATCTCAAGCTTGTTTGTCAAGTTTAGTTGATCAAAACTATAGTCTTGATTTCTAGTCTACTTATAGGAGTTTCGGACTAGGATAAATTGTGTAGTTGAGCTTTAGACTTCACGACGCTTACAACTGAAGATGAAGATCTACTGAAGAACTCAGAGGAACTTCATCAACAAAAGGTATGTGGAGACTAAAACTTATCTATCACTCATAAGTCTAGTCTATTCGATTCTATCTCCTATTGAAACAAAATTCGTATAGCAATATAGACTTTCATATCATATATATTTGTTATTTCGAGCTGAGTATAACTCGCTTATCTATTTCTCGAAATATGTGTTGGTAGCTTTTTGCTTTAGCTACATTCATCATTATTCTTGACGAGTTTATTTGGAAACAATTTATTTGTTGGAAACTAAATAATAAGTCAAAAGATGATCATGTGGAAATTGCCTTGAAACATCTTACATGATTTGTGTCGGACAGTCATTTGATGTCGACTTGGAAAGTTTCGTATTGATCATTCGATAACTTGAAAATTGCTTATAAGCTAATGGTTTGTGTGAGACAGCCACTTCTAATAATGTTTCAATGATTGAAATGGGAGTTCAGAACTAAAACCCATGTCTGGAAAACATCACAGTATGCGTACTTAGTGTACAAACTGTGTTTGGATGATTCAGGTCCGGAAACCAAGTTTGCATACCAGTATGCGAACGGTTTAAAATGTTAAAGTCCAGGAACCAAGTTTGCATACCAGTATGCGAACGGTTCTACCTGAGTTAGGTCCGGGATGACAGATTGCGTACCCTTTTGCAAACTGTTGGACAAGACCAAAGTTTAGAACTAACGTTTGCGTACCCGTTTGCAAACTTAGTGGTCGAAGTTCTAAAATCGGTTTAGTATGCTTACATACTCATGAACAAATACATTTATGAAATAAGGAATACAATCTTTGCAAACCGTGGCTTAATGTTCATGAACTATTTCTTGCACTTTGTACATTATGAATCGGTCCGATTTTACTTCAATTGGGTCATATATACTTCTATGTGATTTTCAACAATTGAACAATTCTAAGAAACACAATTAGATTCATGTGATTATCTTTCATGATTGATTGATAATCATAGTTGATCTAGATGTGTTAGATGAAAGTGGTTAAGACACAAGTGTTCATATGGCTAACTTTGGTTAACTATTATTGATCCAACTCAATATACACGTTTAGGTACGGTTACCCATATCTAAATGAAAGTATATTTCATTTTTGTGTGACAAGCTAAGACCATCTAACGGTGGAGAGATATTTCTTTGGTTTCAAGCAAACTTAGCTTGTATCTTAAATCAGATTTTCATCTAACGGTGAATATGAAATGCTTTGTTTCTAAGCTAACTTAGCAAACCCTAATTTGAAAGGCTATATAAAGGAGAAATCTAGCAACTGGGAAACCTAATCCCCACACATCTTGTGTGATACTAGTTGCGACTAGAGTTGATTCTCCTTTAACCTAGGTTTTTCCTAAAACCATTATAGGTTAACGACTTAAGGACTTCATTGGGATTCTGAAGCCAGATCCAATTATTTTCTCTATAGTTGTGTATTCTGATCTTATTTGTTCTATCTTGTTGAGCACTATCTTCTCTAATATTTGCTCGAGATTTATCTCCGATAGGTAAGATATAAAAAGTAATCACAAATATCTTCGTCTCATTCTTTGTGATTCCACAATAACTTCTTCTACTACCATATAGTTAAGTTTTTGTGAGGTGATTGATATTTCTAGGCTGTTCTTCGGGAATATAAGACCGAATTATAAATTGGTTCCTGTGCACCTTGATTTATCATAATACTGAACAAAACTTCATAGGTATTTCTGTAGGAGACAGATTTATCTATCAAAATAGACATTTCTGTGGGAGACGGATTTGTTTATAAGTCTTCGACTTTGGGTCATAGCAACTCTTAGTTGTGGGTGAGATCAGCTAAGGGAATCAAGTGCGTAGATTCCTAGTGGGATTCAGAGGCGTAAGGAACGCGACTGTACCTTGATCAGTGTGAGATTGGTTAGGGCTCAACTACATTCCAGTATGAAGTTAATTTGTAGTATGCTAGTGTCTGTAGCGGCTTAATATAGTGTGGTGTTCAAAACTGGACTAGGTACCGGGGTTTTTCTGCATTTTCAGTTTCCTCGTTAACAAAACTTCTAGTGTCTGTGTTATTTCTTTTCCGCATTATATTTTCTATATAATTGAAATATCATAGGTTGTGCGTAGTTCAATCAATTGGTGAATCCAACCTTTGGTTGTTGATAGAAATTTATTGACGCTTGAACATTGATTTTTGATACCGTTCAAGTTATTTCTCATATTAATCGGGCTCACAAATTTCTATATGTTCGATTGCAGATTGTATTGAGAAATAAGGATACAACTTTTGGATATATTTCCTTGATTGAGTCTGACTGTCCAGTTGATTATCACGAAATTATATTGGAGTTAGTCCATACAGATTTCCGAACGAAATATTGGGTGTGGTTGTTAGACCCCCGCTTTTTCTGTCGTAGACCACCAGACCAATACCCCATGAAGAATCCCCCCACGTGATGTCTTTTGATATTTCTTAGGGGTTTTGGATGAATCGTAGGTCTCATCTTGATTAGGCTAAATCGTAGTCATTAATATGCCATATGTTTAGGGCGCAATCGTGCCTTGTTGTGGCATAAACTATTATAGCCGAAAATAGTGCACAGAGTCTTGCCATGGCTTTGGCCTCAGCTATGATAGCCGAGAATGGCACGCGGCATAGTGCCATAGCCTTGGCCTAAGCTGTGATGACCGAGAATGGTTGATACGTATTGATCTCTATACCTTGGTAACTATTACTATAAAGGCGAAATTCAGAATAATAATAGACGAGAAACTTAGAAAACGGAACACAAATAATAATTCGAAGAAAATATCTTCTCTTAGATTATGAACAAGAAAACGATTACAATCCTCTCTTTGTTACGCTCACAATCTTGTCTAAACAGTGGATTAACCTTAAACTATTTGCTAAGCTTGCACAAGTATTGTCGTAAGCTTTCTCTAGGTTTTCTGTGCCTAGTATATGTGTGTTTAGCTATTAGCCAAAGCTCTCTATTTATAGTCTTCATCGTACTCAGCCAATCAAGGACTTCTATTAGGAATCTATTTCCTAAACTAAGAGTATTGCCTAAAACAAAACTCTTCCCTAACTAGGAATTCTGCCTAAACAAGGATTCATGCCTAGAATAGGTTTCTTCCCTCAACTTAGCTTGAGGTTAACTAAGTTCCCTAAAGGAGTACGGATACACCTGTATCATGGGTCCCCCTTTTAAGAACTTGAACTCCTGTGAGAGTTAAAAATGAAGGTTAGGGAACTCGAGAGTCCCTTTTTCCTTGTTAAACCACTTAGCCTTGCTAGGAACTTGACCTTCACATCCAATTATAAAAGCTTCTTTCTCTCCTTGTCGTGTTTTAGTCACTCGTCGCTCCAATATGCAGTCTTCCTTGAGTGGTTCCTCTCTATCAAACCATAAGTCTTATACTCGTGGTAAGATCATAGTGTCGTCGCCGTCATCATCAAGTAATGGTGGTTCAAACAACTTCAAGTATTCGGCATTTATAACCGAGTACATTCCTAGATAAGGCGGCAGATCTAGACGAAAGGCATTGTTACCAATCTGATCGAGAATACGAAATGGTCCATACCTCAATGGTTTCAACTTCTTACCTTCTCCCTTCAGTCGTTCCTTACCTAATTTTAACCATACCAAGTCACCAATACCAAAATTACAAGGTACAAGATGCTTGTCATGCTTTGCTTTGTATTTGGCTTGTGACTTCTTTAGTTGTGATTCAACAGTCGCATGAATCTGAGATATCTTCTCCAAGAACTTTTATGCCTTTTGCCGTTCACTTCCTTCCTTTCCCCCCATTGAGGTGTCACTAGAAAATACTAGATCGAAAGGACTAGGTGGTAAGTAACCATAGCACGTCTCGAAAGGAGATTTCCCCGAAGAACTGTGAACTACTCTATTGAAAGCAAACTGTAGATACGGTAAACTCTCATCCCAAGTTTTAGGATGCTTAGAATTATATCCCCTTAACATGTGAACCATAGTCCTATTGACCACTTCTGTTTGTCCGTCTGTTTGTGGATAAAAAGTTGTACTCTTCTTCAACCTAGTGTCCATCATCTTCCATAAAGAATCCCAAAAGTGACTAAGGAACCGACTATCCCTATCAAAAATAATCGAAGTAGGTAAACCAAAATGCTTCCACACGTGCTCAAAGAAGAGCTTTGCTTCACCGTCTCCCGTTACCGTCTTTGTACATGTGTTGATGGTGGATTTTCATTTAAGGTTAAAATTGTAAAAACCAGAAAATTATGCGCTGACATCTTGTAAAAGATAAGGCCATCAATAAGTGTTGGATACTCCCTCACTTAATTCACCTAGAATGGAGCATGTGGCAACAATCCCATTCAGTGAATACATGAAATTCATCCCGAGGTTGGAGCATGTAGCAACAATCCCATATACCCTGTGAATTTCTAGCATTATTAATTAATGCGCAATCAGCCTTGTAATTCTGTACTCATTATCGGTGCGGCATGACGACCGAGTGTTGATCTTACGAGCAACACGAACCTCCAAGCATTATAATGAAACCATGTACGAAATACCCGTCTGGTGACTCTCGGTGTGTTATACTAGCCCGATTGAGCCCCTCTCGGTGTGTTATACTAGCTCCGATTGAGCATCCGGACTGGCCGTATCAAGACGGATATGATCGCGATCATCCAACTCCACAAGCATGATTGGATGACCAGATCAACTCCATCACCCCCAAGCGGTATGGAATATCCACTGCCGAACCAACGCGGACCGCATGGTGGCCTCCCTCCGCATTGGCCTAGCTTGCCAAAACGTCCAAACCATAGCAAGATGGGCGGAAAACCCTAAATTAGGGTTTGCGGCATATTACATGTGTCGCAAAAAGCAGTCTCAACCATCCATCTTCGCGGTATAGATGAAGGGTGTAGATGTAGATTCAAAGGGCCCAGAGCATATCAACACAATCACCGTGGGCCCGCCTACATACCTGACTAATCGGTCAGGACCAACCATGGTTGGTCATCCTAATTCGTACCCCGAATCAAGCATTGACGCACAACCTTGAAACCCAAAATTAGGGTTTTGAGCATCACGAGCGTCCATCTTCTCCGCACGAATGGAGGGTCCAAGATTAGATTAGCAGTCCGGCCATACCAAAGATGACCACCGTGGACCCATCTATCCCCTCACCAGATCGGCCAAGGCATATCAGGCCCGGTTGTTCCAAGACGCGCGCCCAAACTAGCGTGGTCACACCTCCCAAACCGCAACCGATCTCAACCGCTCAACTTCGCCGGACGATTTGAGTGGCCCAGATCACGTTTTCATGGGATATTCAGGTATAGGCGTGAACATCAGCCTTCCACCTTCACACCAGACCGATCGGCCAAGAACGACCAAGATTGGTCACCTTGGAACGTGCGCCCGAAGTGGGCATGACGCGCGGCTATTGCGGCACTGGTTTTCTGTCACAAATTGATTTCGACCATTCAACTTCAGGACGAATTGAGTGGCCTGAGATCATACTTTCGTGAGGTAATGGGTATAGGCGCCTACACCGTCATGTTGTCTACACACATGGACGGTCGGCCTTGTCAAAATTATATCCCATGCTTGGTTTCGACCAAGCTGAAGAGTGATGCTTGCGCACCTCTTCAAAAACCCTAATTCCATCAACGGTCGTAGATGAGTGTCTCAAAGATCATCTCGTCCGTCCAACTTCACCGCTTGGTTATACAACCTCGGTCGAGTTAAGCTGGTCGGTGAGACGTCATGGTGATCACCACCCGACACTCTACCACACCATGATGCGCACTGCATAAAATACACATGATACTTCACAAGTATCAACTTCCTGAATAACGCAGTTATTCAATTTAGCATTAAATGCTACCTTTTGTGGATCCACGATCCACATATTCCGGACATCAATCATGTCACAAACTGGGGGATACATAATGGGGTATTGGTCTGGCGGTTTACAGCGTGCAGCGTGCAACGCGCCATCACAAGAACGTGTCAGGAAGTGATGGACGGTTAGAGATGACAGGAGAAGTGGGCAAGACTGGTCGTGTAACACCAACACACACCTCCACTACTCCATCACTCCACTTCCTCCACTTCCCACGAGAGACGTGGATAAGGCTCAAATGACTTGTATAAATAGGTTCTCCTCCCTATTTTTCAAGACAGGAGAAAAACAACACAAGTCCCGGACGAGGCGAAACCAAGTGTTAATACAAAACGTATTCAAACACCCAGAGCCGCTTGCATCAATCGTAAGCCTGCTCATCTTTCTCGTTACAAGTCATAAGCAAGCCAACACCTTCACAATCTCAACACCTTCTTCGCTTCCCTCCCTAAGATCAACCCCATCTCCTTCACTTTGTGACCGAAACAAGTCTGGAACGGCCATTTCTTGGTTTAGGCCGGACTTGCACAGATTGATTTCCGAATCTACAAGAACTCACCGCGCAAAGTGCATTTGTTTAGGGTTTAGATTCATTCCTCATCCACACACCCCAAATTACCAAATCCGGGCAGAATAGTTTTCACCCATAAACAATTGGCGACCACAGCGGGAGGTTGATCTCTCGGTTGTAAAGTCAATTTCTTCGAAATCCGATTCAATTTTATCAATTTCAAAAGGGTAGATCTTAGAATCAATTCAATAAACAATTCATTTCAAGATGGTGGAATTAAGGTCTGGATCAGCAATCAATTCTGATAGAGCTAATGTGGATAACAATCCTGGTGTCGAAGTACCTGTCAGTGGAGCCACCATGGTCAATACATCTCGTGGAGCCGTCACTTCTACCATCAGCACCAGCGTAGTAGGAAATATTCCAGTAAGTGTAACACCTCCCATCACCAGAGCCATAGCAGCCACAAACCCCGGCATCTCCTCAAGTGTAACACCTCCGGTAGTCACCAGATCAACAACTTTCACTCCTTCATCAGGACGAGGAGCCGGAGGCATAAGAGGAGGGACACCGTCTATTACCATTGCAGACTTGATGGAGAAACAGGAAGTTCTTGCTAAGACTCAAACGGATATGGCCGCAACTCAGAAAGAGGTACTCACTTTCCTTAAAACTTTGACCGAACGATTGCCACAAGATTCACGGCAACCCTTGGAGTCGGCAAGAGATGCATTCAATACACCCGGAGCAGGCGTTTCCACTCGGACCCACATGAATGAAAAACTCGTGTTGCTCCTGAGCGCCAAAGGGAGAGGGACCAGCCTTCCAACTTCATTACACGCGAGGATCTGGAACGACTTCTCCAAAATCGAGGAAAAGGGGACCGAACGGATGTACACCAACATCAGCCACCGTACCCTCAAGATGTACAACAAATTCCTCTTCCGAGAGGTTACACCTCTCCCCAGTTCTCCCTCTACGACGGTACTAGTAATGCTCGTGAACACGTCTCTCGATTCTTGGAATCCTTGGGGGAACATGAATACAATCATGTTCTGCGCCTGAAAGAATTCTCGAAGTCACTTACGGGGAGGGCGTACACCTGGTACAACAACATCGCGCCTAACAACATATCCAATTGGAGCGAGATGGTCAGTGCTTTCTACAGAAAGTATTTCTTCGTGTCTGAAAAAATCACCTTTTCAGATCTAGGAAGAATTCTTCAGCGGAACAACGAGCATCCTAACGACTTCGTCAAAGGTTGAACCCAAGCGCTAGATTATCACGACCCGAATGTCACCGAACGACAATTGGTGGAGTTGTGCATCAACGGATGATACCCATATACCGCGCTCTCGTTAGAGAATCTGGGCTTTCAAACGTTCTCGAACTCCATGAAGCGCCAAACGTTCAAAGAACAATGCACCGGCGTTGCTAGAAAGAACCGAGTTATTCGAAGTGAAGATTCACGTGAAAGTCGAGGAAGCAGGCGCCTCACGACCAAGCAATACAACACTGGTCCTTCTGTGAGTGTAGTGGGCGGAGGAGAAAAAAGGAAAGCTCCAGTGACGGAACAACAAACCAAGCGGGCATCCCCGGAATACAAGACTTCGTCTCGGAAAGGAGCGGACAAAGATCCTGCACAAGACACCGAAGACACAGGTTTTCCTTTCCCCATGAATGAAGTGATAGAACTCTTGGAAGCATGGATCCAAGACGATGCCGTCAAGCTGCCTCCTATCAGGCGTCCTCCAACTGAGAAAGACATGGCAGATCCCAAATATTGTTGCTACCACAGATTCGTTCATCATCCGACCAAAGATTGTAACAGGTTGAAACAAATATTCAGGGAAAAGATAGAGACAGGAGAACTCCAGCTTGGAAACGAAGGTGTTCATAGAGACCCTCTCCCTATCAGGAACTGCATGATTTATGGGGATTCTGTTCGCAAGACTGTACAATCTATGATGGAGCACTTGTGTGAAATCTTGTACTTCTCCAAAGGGCAGCATCAAGACATATTTACGTCCCTCAACCACGTTGTGTCAGGCATGCGTTTGTATCCAGAAGCAGTCCAAGAACCCCAGTCTTTCCTGAAGGACGCGAGCAAGGGAAACTGGGGACTCCTAACTGTCACTCGTTTGAGGAACATTAAGTTCGACAACGCATTGATTAATACGGCTTCCGAATTTAACATTATTACTGTCAAGACCTTGAGAGCAGCAAAGATTTCAAAGCAGGAAGCTACTCGTCACCCAACTGTGGTTAAAGATTCAGAAGGAGAACTCAGAGATGCATATGGGTACATCGATCTTGAAGTCAAATTTGGTGATGCCTCGACACAAACAAAGTTCTACATAGTCAAAGATCATCCCAACTACGACATGATCCTAGGACGCTCTTGGATGCATGACAACAAAGCAATACTAGAAGCCTGTCCACTACCAATTTCGATACCTGAAAGAATCTCCAACACGCCTTCTGGACCTGATGACTGTCTGATGCCGCACCAGCAACTTGCCAATATGACACAACTTCCCGGATAGAGACTGCCAGCATACATTGAAAGGTCCCGATCTCAATTTATCAGGAGTCTAGAAGCTGTCTCGATCAAAGACAACATAACCAAGACCCCGACGTCAACACGCCCAAACCCGTTTGGAATTGGGGACTTAGTAACGAAGACGACCGCATTCAAGGTCGGAAGCATTCTGATGAGAATGGATACCTCACCCGATTCAGCCACCGAGAAGGAGGATGAACCATACCACGGTAGCGAGATGTCATCCTAGGCGGCTCACCGCAAACTCATCAACGCTGACAAACTAGAAGGCGTGACAATTCACTCACGATGGCTCAAACCCTACCGTACCTAAGACGTTGTGCTATCACTTTCCAGCATCCTATACACTTTAAAACGTTGTGCTACTTCCTCCAGCGTGTTTCCCTTTACAATTTCACATCATATTTGTAATTCCTCTAGAGAATGATTGCAATACTTGCATTCATAATTAAGGTTTGATTTTCGATTTTCAAATTAATTGAAGTGTTATTTCCACCGAGAACCTCTTTACTCCTAAAGACACAAAGCCCATCCTAAACCAACCCACCAGAGCAGGTCAGGAAAGAAACCCTAAACAAAAGATATCCTGAAAAGAATCGAGGGAAAAGATATGCGCGGGAAGGGAAGAAGCTTTGAGCCATTCACCCCAACAAGGCCAGGAAGATCTTGCATCAGGAACAAAGTTGCAGTCTTGACAAAGGGTCATAAAAAAAAAAACCTTTATTCAAACAATCAAATAGAAGAAAACCTTGAACTCGGCTGCCACTGAATACAAGTAATATGTTCAAATGTACGGAATATACTTGGAAAGCGGAAAAAGACGAAAAGAGGTTTTAGTCGTCAAGAGGATCGACATCGCCTGCACCACTGTCAGGTTCTGCTTCAGCGCCATCACTGTTGATGCTCCTCCCTTCGAATCTACCTCAACTTCTGCATCAGATATCTCCGCAGCAGCGCACTCCATCCCAACATCATCAGCGGGAGCATTAAAGAGCGCATCAACATCAGGAGTCGTGTCGATTGCTTTCAGATGTTCAGGTTCGTCTGTGTCGGAGTCAAGAATTATCACGCCGTCCTGGATTGGGTAATCACACTTATCTTCATTCAGAGGTTGTTTATGCTCAACCCTCCGCCTCTTCAACCGCGCTGCATATCTCTCTGCCCTTGCGCTTACCAGTACTTGCAACGCTTCCTCGCGCCTCCACCGCTCCTCCATGTCAATCGCAACCGAAAGTGCACTGGGATGCGTCCCCGGCAATACGCAGTGCGGGGATAGACATCCCCTGTATAGCACGGCCGACTTCACGAAGTGGAAGATCGATCTTAGCCATTACTTCTTCATGCGCATGGGTTTCGGGCTTGTCAACTTCGAAGCTTCTTTATGGAGAAGCGACAGAATGATCGTCCACCGCCTCCATGATAAACTGCAAAGGAGAAGAGGTTATGAGCACACACAAAAAAAAAATCATCAATCAATCAATCGATCAGTAAATCAGGAGATCAGATAAGTGCGGAGCAGTACCTGAGATATAGAATAAATGACTGCGTGAGATGAATCTTTATAATCTCACAAGTTGACAGAATCCCAGGAGAAAAGAAGTCTTTACTTACCACCTATAAAGGCTACCAATTCGGGATAGCAATGAACGATGCTTATCAGATACATCTGGGGAAAGTTGTGCGTGACGAAGGGAGTACACACGACCCAAGGAAGGGACCAAGCTCGGATATATACAAGGGGAACCAAATCGACTCACCGGATCAAGTCCCGCTTTCTTCACATCCTTGATCGAACCAACCGGCTCCAGGAAACGCTTTGACGATGTCGGTCTATCCCGGTAAATATCTATTCACCTTAGCTTGGTCATTTCAATTTACAAATTTGTCACCATCTCATGCCTACCCCACAATAGTGTAACCATTATGTGCTAGGCGGGGGACTTAATGTTGATGGTGGATTTTCATTTAAGGTTAAAATTGTAAAAACCGAGAAAATTATGCGCTTGACATCTTGTAAAAGATAAGGCCATCAATAAGTGTTGGATACTCCCTCACTTAATTCACCTAGAATGGAGCATGTGGCAACAATCCCATTCTCGTGAATACATGAAATTAATCCAGGTTGGAGCATGTAGCAACAATCCCATATACCTGTGAATTTCTAGCATTATTAATTAATGCGCAATCAGCCTTGTATTTCTGTACTCATTATCGGTGCGGCATGACGAGTGAGTGTTGCTCTTACAGAGAGCAACACGAACCTCCAAGCATTATAATGAAACCATGTACGAAATACCCGTACAGCCGACTCTCGGTGTGTTATACTAGCCCGATTGAGCCCACGATGAGTGCCAAATATTGCATATTTATACATCTTTTTATTGGCATTTAACTCATCTTTTGTGCTCGTAAATCGATATTATCCCAAATTTTGTATTTTCTCTGTTTTCAAGAATAAATACTTGTACTAATTAATTTTGTGTTTTTAGGTAGTAAATAAAGTTCGGAGAAATTAAGGAGCCAAAAGAGCAGAAAATTGGAGACGAGCGTCTATGGAGCAGAAAGCTACAGCCCGCGTGCGCATCAGTGCAACCCAACAAGAAGCAACCCATTTACAAGACATGTGTTTGAGCAATCCAAGGCCCGGCCCATAACCCGGATCCAAGTCTGAATCTTCCTAAGCCGTGAGATTGGAGACATCCGCATCCAACGCTCACTCCTCCCCGCACATCAACCCTCGCTGCATCCGCTTTACACTATAGCCACCTACACCTTACCCATCGACCAAACACTCATCTTCTCTCCTTCATTTTTATCTCTTCCCCCGACAGAAAGAACAGACCCCTCACTTTATCTCCCGACAAAATTGCAGAGCCACCTTCTTCTTCCCCGACCACCAACACAACCACCAGTACAGCCGCCTTCACCACCTCCTAGTTTCTCTATATCTCCTTCATAGCTTCTTCACCCTAGAAGCTAAGTTTGAGATAGATAGAGTTAAGGTTAGGGTTTCTTCAACAGTGGGGGAAACATCAAATTAAAGGAGCTTCAGAGCCGAATTAACAGAGGGGACAATGATTCAGAGGTTTTGGGTGAGTGGGTCTTCATTTAATTTCCAAATTGAAGTGAATTGGGGGTTTGCATGTATAAATAGGAAGAGGCAGTGTATGTAAAGGCTTATGCCTGGACTATCCAGTGCACCAACCTTAGTTTAATTTGTGTTTTAATTGTTTTAATCATGTTCTAATTCTATCAGCTAGGGTGTAGATGAAACCCCTAGTTTGTATGCTAATATAATCAGTGTTCATGTTGTTGTTATTGATGTGCCTAAACTGTTTAGGATTGATAATTAGCTAATAAATCAAATGATCCTGTGATAGGTTGTACTGTAAGAAGACAATCTATACTAGGGGAGAATTAGTGAGTTAGTTAATCAAATATCCACCTGAGACCTTCAAGGGAAGGTACAAGACACAATGAGAAATTTTTTTGCCTTAGCATAGAATTAGAGGGTTGATTCAATCACCCTAGTACTCTCAGTCATCTGTTTACAACACTTTTTGCTTGTTTGCTACCTTAGATTACATTCACAGTATTCCTCCTTGTCGTATCGACACCCAACCAAACCATATTTGTGTTACCCCTTAGAAATCAGTTTAGTGAAGCCTTGAGATCAACTTACACAACCCCAAATCTCTGTGGATCGACCTGTACTTGCCCTGCCTCCAATAGGCAATGTGCACTTGCAGTTAACATTATAGGCATTCACCCTTTTCTCAGCCTACCAAGTTTTTGGCGCCGTTGCCGGGGATTTGGTAGTGTTGATGTGTTGATTATTGGCTTACTTTACTGATTTTCAGTTCACCCTTGTATATATATGCTTTGAATTGTTGTTTTTAGTCATTATTAGTATAACTTAGCTGTAATTTTTCCATTTCTGCATCTTTTATTGCATATTGTTAATTCTATCATTGCATTTTAGTTAACTTATCTTAATTGCATATCTGCATATCTGCATTCTCTTAGTGTAGGATCATAATCTCATCTGTGCATTGCACCTACCATTTCATTCAATATCTAGCCTAGCTTGAACTCAAGTCTGCTCAAGCTTGATCTGTCACCACTCAATTTGCATTGTAACATCCCTGTGATTAATTGCTAAAACCATTATCTGTGATAGTTGAATCTTGTGTAGTGGTGGGTGTTACTTGAACTACATTATTTCAGTTCTTTTTGTTAAGCTATGCATCTCTGTATCATTGCCCTGTAGAGTAACTTAGTGTAATCATCTCATAACATGTTGCATCAATAGCTTAATCCATTTTAGTTACTTTTGTAGTGTAACTTAGTGTAGCTGGTACCATTTCAAGCTTGTTGTTCTCATCATCTGTAGTTGTAGCTATACTTTTAAATTCTCTTTCACTTGCATGAAAAGCGCATCGGGTTTTAGTTAGAATAATCGCATCATTGTCTCATATCATATCTCGGGTTGTAAATCTGTTAGCTTTTTGGTTTGTAGCTTTCACAATTTATAGTAACCTGCATCTTAGTGTTAGTTGTAACTCTTAATCCCTATCAGTCCAAATAAACATAAGAACTCATTGTCATCCAGTAAATTACTCTCAGTTGCTTATACTGATATTGATATTATTTGAACCTGCACATTCTGAGAACTTAACTTCTCCTCTGAGTCAGTAGGTACCTGTGCTACTGCATTACAACCCCAAGGAAAGGCATAAGAAGGAGCAGCACAATCTGTACCTGCAATACTGTTGTTCAAAACCAAAAAAAAAAAAAAAAGAGGAAAAGGAAAGGAGCAAACCTGGTTTACACTAGCGGTATCATTCTCGACCCTTAAAGTTATTATCTTTGATAATCTCCATGATCGCTTATTTGAATCAGTAACCCCATTGTTCAGCGTTAAACCTATGAATTTTTCTTGCTCTGCCTTGAATGATATACCACATGTTTTCCTGATAACCTAGCTGCCTGAATGAACATTGTCCATCCCTGCAATATCTTGAATTTGTGCACCTGTGGTACCATGGCATAATCTGTGAAATCCAAATAGAATTCTTGCTTGCTGAACTAGTTGTTGTGCATAACAACCTGCAACATATAGCTAAGCTGTGCATAAATATGAACTGATTAAGTGAATTAGTTGCTAGATGAATGATTGTTTCACCCTGCCATGAACATGACCTTGTGAATTGTTTGGTTGTCCAACACCCACAACATGTTGAGTGATGTTCTTAAACTTATTGGCATGAATGCATGACAAACTAGCTACTCTACTGATCTATGCATTCCTGTTCCTTGTTCTCATAATATGTGCATGACTGAAATTGTGCTGAGCATCATTGTATGTGCACCTGTAGTGCCTTTGCATGATAAAAACTTTTGCTGGGTATTGCTCAACATCTGAACCTTCACTTGTTTTTGTGTGTTCTGTGCTGTAACTCCTTGGCTTCAACAAAGCCTGTGCCTAGCTCCAGCCCCTGTGGCTATTGAGATTGAGCTGTAACTTGGTTAGACAATTTAGCTGCAAGCCCAAGTTGATATCAACTGAGATAGTTGATATCAACTGAGATGGTTGACATCAACTGAGTGAGTTAACACCATCTGCCCTGTACCCTTAGCATGTTCTACTCAGTCAACTAAAGCTGTTGACAGCCTTGTGTGATCATCTGTGAGCATACCCAATCATATTCACTTGATATCAACCAAGTTGGTTGACATCAACTGACCCCGTTGACATCAACTGAACTTGTTGATACCCTGTCAACTAAACCTGTTGCATGTCGGTGAAACACCCAGTTTTATGGAAACCCTTGTGGTGGCCCAGAGCGGATCACGGTTCCTTGTTCTCCTTGAAAAGCATCATTGTATGTGCACCTGTAGATTAAATGCCTAAATTTGCATGATAAAACTTTTCTGGGTATCAACATCTGAACCGAGGTTTCACTTGTTTTTGTGTGTTCTGTGCATGAGTATTTGTAACTAAGCCAAAATCTTGGCTTCAACAAAGCAGTGTCTGTCAGCTCAGTGTGAAGATTGAAATGTAAGGTAACTTGACAATTTAGTCTGCAAGATACACTCCCCAAGTTGATATCAACTGAGATAGTTGATATCAACTGAGATGGTGACATCAACTGTATGAGTGAGTTAACACCATCTGCCTGCCGTGAACTTAGCATGGCGGGGAGATGGAGGTGGTGTCTGTGGAGTTTTCTACTCAGGCGGTCAACTAAACTTGACTTGAGCCTTGTGTGATCATCGTGAGCATACCCAATCATATTCACATGTTCACTGTTGGAACTTGTTGATACCCTGTCAACTAAACCTGTTGCATGTCAGGTGTGTTGTGAGAGTGTTGAACCTTTGCATCTGAGTCGCTTGCTGATCTTCCATACCTACATTGAGCTAACCTGTTAACCCGTTGATGCTTTGAATGATATGCCATGCAATTATTAGTGATAATCTCTGATGCTTAACCTGTGAAGACTGAGGTCAACTGAACTAGTTGACACTCTGTGGCATACCAAATATTTTGTAAGGTGTTGAAATTATTCGTCTGCTATAGCATCTGTTGCATCTGTGCATCATTGAATCATAGTGTGAATTTCTCCCTGTAGTGTGAATTGCTTTATTGTCTGATAGCCATAACAT
The DNA here is from genome assembly GCA_023531295.1 of Papaver armeniacum. Classification (NCBI taxonomy): domain Eukaryota; kingdom Viridiplantae; phylum Streptophyta; class Magnoliopsida; order Ranunculales; family Papaveraceae; genus Papaver; species Papaver armeniacum. Next base: position 55,534 of record JAJJWW010015797.1, read on the forward strand.
GTTGATTTATGTTCATGTATGCTTGCTGAACTAGCTGCATTGCATAACCTTATCAAACCCTGCAAACGCAATGCATGAGTATTTGAGTGACATACCTGCTAGTTGAATTGTTATATCACTGTGCATCTCTCAATCTATGTGTCTCCGATAACTCATCATGTCAGGATTTTGGTCGGCAACTGGGAATGAAAACAAATCCATCAGAGAACTTGCTTACGGGTATGATTCATATTATGAACCCCCACAGACCATGATGTCACTAGTTATAGGGATTGTTATGGACATTTTCATAGTCCTGAGCATCAATACATGGACCCTAATAACTATTCACACATGTATCATCCATCACAGGGTAAAAATGAACATCTTTACAGTACCCAACTCTCACAATCATCACTTTTGGATCAGTTAGAAGCTCAAACTGCAGCTTTAGAAATGCAATTACATGAGAAATCTGTCGAAACTAATTCCCCTAGGCAATCTGAAATGTATGCATGTACCTTATGTGGTAGCTTAGACCATCCTGCTGAGAACTGTTATATTTTGCATGATTTAGACAATCTAGAGAATACCATGAACATCCAAGATATGAATTACCGACGGGTTATGAAGTTTGGTTGTCATTGGGAACATAATCAACCTTTTAAAGGTTGCGATCAGTATTCTATAGACCCTAATGACCATACACACATGTATCATTCACCACAGTGGGGAGTTGAACAATTTTATACTTCCCCGACCTCTTGTGTGCAATCAGTGGAAGAAAATCTCATCGAACAAAACAATGCTAGGTTTGAATTACAAGCGTTGCATGATCATCCATATAGCAACACATCTGCATTCCCCTTCGATAGTGAACCTCATACCGAATACCCTGAAATGAGGATACCCATTATTGAAGACTCCCCTTCAATTGAACAGCTTTACATGATATTAGGGATGAATCAGATTCATTTACAAAATGTAGAAAGGGAGAATCTTCAAAATGAAATGCTTGTCAGTCCTGATGAAGTAAATTTCGAAACTAGTGTTTATGCTCATAGTCAAGATACTAATGTTGAAAATGAACCTAATCTAGAGGTAAATGAGTACACTAGACATGCTACAATTTTGAATAGGGAAATGCATTTTTGTTGTGATGATGATGATGATGACTATGTTATGCTTGAAGAACATGATTGTGCTGAACATATTGTGGAGCCTGTGGACTCAGAGACATTAGGCTTTGCTCCGACTTTCATGAATGAGGCTTCTTCTAAATCTGCAGGTGCATGCGATGTTAACTATGAATTAGGGTTTGAACAATTGCTCTGTGAAAGTGAGCATGCTATTCAACTTGCATCTGACCTAGGGATAGCTGAATTGTCTGTTGATACAGATGATTCAATGCATGTAGATATAATTGATGTGTTTAATTCTCGGCCTAGGTCACAGTGTGAAGTTTCTTGTGATATCCCTATGCATGAAACTGAAGTTGTAGATGATGATTATGGACTGAGGCTTGTCGAAATGTTTTGTGAACATGAGCATGTTACAAACACTTGCAGATGACTTGGGGGATATTGATGTAAGTGATAATGGTACTCTTGATCTCACACATGTGAACAACTTAGACATGCCCAACTGCCTGCTTATGTCACAATCTGATGGTCTTGCACCTAAACCAACTATTCTGAGAGTTCCTAATCTAGGCCTAGAGCTTTGTTCTTCCCAAGTCCTCTTGGACTATTTTGCATCAAAGTATAACACCTTTAAGGAGCCATAGTTGGAATGTGTATATCTGCCTATTCTTAACAAAACTCATTTTGAATTAGACCTTGTGCATGATGTACCTTTAAAAATGCAAGATTTTGTGCTCAAAAACACATCTCATTGACAAGGTTAGGTTTGGGGGGAAAATCGTTCACATATGCAATCTTACTTGCACTCTCATGTTATATTTGTGTAAGGCTGTTCATGTTTCTGCATATCATCTTTTGGGTTGATCCTCAACTCTTTAGATTGTTGGTGTATGGTGAATTTTTCTTGTATATAATCCAGTAGGTCTTGTTAAATCTTCTATCTTGAATCGGTTGAGTCTTCTTTTGTATATATTGTGCTAATCCAATAAGATCTCAGCTGAGAATGTTGGATTCTAGCCTTGACTAATGAAGCTCTAATCTTGCTTTCGCCGACACACCGGTAATCTCTTCCCTTTTCTCTTCTCAACATAGTTCTCTTGATATGTGACTATTTAAATTCTTATCATCTGTTGACACATTGAGGACAATGTTTGATTTAGGTTTGGGGGTGTGTTTTGCATATAATAGAGTTTTTAGTATTTTATTTTCATATTTGCATATAATAGAGTTTTTAGTCTTTTATTTTCATAAAAAAAAAAAAAAAAAAAAAAAAAAAAAAAAAACTCCAACTTTTAGAGATCTTATAGTCACTAGCATGCTTCTAGCTATGTTTACATAGAGAGTCTGACCGAAAAAACTGAATTTGGAAGTACTGGAGAACACAATCGGGTTTCTTAGTTGATTAGAGCGTTAAAGTTGGATTTAACCATGCCGGAGGGCGAATTAGGTGTCTTTGCAAAGATATTCGGTAGTAGAATTGTGATCACCCATAGTGGAGACTACCCATTTTTACATCAAGCGAGGCACCGACCTTCATTTTTTGTGACTTTCTAGAAAAATTTAGAGTGTGTGTCACCGTACGTCAATTACGGGTAGGAATGGTGAGCTACCCAACTTCGCACCACTTTCAGCACTATTTTTGATCTCTTGAGTGCTAATTTTGTCAATCATGAGGGTGACGTTTAAAGATGAAAACTCCTTCTTGTAGTTCGATTTGCAATTAGCATCACTCTCTCCCTCTCAACAACATCAACAGATCCATAGAAACACATCATCATCAGCAAGCAGAGCAACATCAGAATATTTGAAGAAAAGTTGAAATAGTCCAAGGTTTACATGCAACAATTCAAAAAAAAGAAGATAAGATGAGAATTAATGAAGTTTGTGAAATCAAGACTATACAAGTTGTGGAAAATTGAGTGATAAAGTCCTTCATCCATGGAGTTAGTAGTTTCATTGTTTTTATTGTTATTTTCATTTCATAAAAAAAAAAATCAAAAAAAAAAAATGTATATATATTGTAGTTTATTTTCTTAGTTTTGATACCACCATGGTAAAGAAGAAAAATTCAAGAAGAAAATTTCAAGCAACAAGGAAATTTGAAAAGAAAAGTTACAAATTGTTTTGTGAAGTTCAGAAGTTCATCATCAACAGTTGAAGACCGAAGACCGAAGATTGAAGACGTTTCTATGAATGCTGAGAGAGTGGTGGTAATTGCCGATCGGGTGAGAAGGTAAGTGAGTATTCCCATCCTTTCTAATGGTTGTTTTCCTTTCTTAGAGATCATCAGAAAAAGATTCTTTTTGTCCACAACTCTGTGGAGTCTCCAGAAATTATTTCGGAAGGTTATCCTTCTCACCTTCAACGTGTGCAGGATTTCTCTCTTTATTCCTGCCTGCACACATGAGAGACTAAAAAAGCAGTCTTTTTGAGTGCAATTATCATAAAACCCTATTGGTGAGGCAAAAGTCGAGGCTTGTGATCACTCTCGAACCCGAATTCTTTCATATGGTATGGTTATTTCTCGCTCAACTCTTAAGGATGAGAATGCGTTCTTTGGTAGTCCTAACTTCGTGTTACTAGCATGCAGAAACTCTATGTCCTCATAGATCCTTGGATGCTTGAGACTCTTTTACACTCTGAAGTTGGAGAAGGTTTTGTGGGTACACCTCTAGTAAACCTTCACGAGACTACAACTCGTCCACTAGGGACACCTAGGGGTTTAAAGGCTTAGTGCATACGCTAAATGCATTCGAGAGACTAGCGACAGTGGTATAGTTAGGATTTCTCAATTTTTGTTTCACTTGAGGACAAGTAAAATTAGGGTTTGGGGGTATTTGATGAGTGCCAAATATTGCATATTTCTACATCTTTTTATTGGCATTTAACTCATCTTTTGTGCTCGAAATCGAGATATTATCCCAAATTCGTATTTTCTCTGTTTTCAAGAATAAATACTTGTACTAATTAATTTTGTGTTTTTAGGTAGTAAATAAAGTTCGGAGAAATTAAGGATCCAAAAGAGCAGAAAATTGGAGACGAGCGTCTATGGAGCAGAAAGCTACAGCCCGCGTGCGCATCAGTGCAACCCAACAAGAAGCAACCCATTTACAAGACATGTGCTTGAGCAATCCAAGGCCCGGCCCATAACCCGGATCCAAGTCCGAATCTTCTTAAGCCGTGAGATTGGAGACATCCGCATCCAACGCTCACTCCTCCCCGCACATCAACCCTCGCTGCATCCGCTTCACACTATAGCCACCTACACCTTACCCATCGACCAAACACTCCTCTTCTCTCCTTCATTTTTATCTCTTCCCCCGACAAAAAGAACAGACCCCTCACTTTCTCTCCCGACCAAAATTGCAGAGCCACCTTCTTCTTCCCCGACCACCAACACAACCACCAGTACAACCGCCTTCACCACCTCCTAGTTTCTCTCTATCTCCTTCATAGCTTCTTCACCCTAGAAGATAAGTTTGAGATAGATAGAGTTAGGGTTAGGGTTTCTTCAACAGTGGGGGAAACATCAAATTAAAGGAGTTTCAGAGCCGAATTAACGGAGGGGACAATGATTCGAGAGGTTTTGGGTGAGTGGGTCTTCATTTAATTTCCAAATGGAAGTGAATTGGGGGTTTGCATGTATAAATAGGAAGAGGCGGTGTATGTAAAGGCTTATGCCCTGGACTAGCTTGATGCACCAACCTTAGTTTAATTTTTGTTTTAATTGTTTTAATCATGTTCTAATTCTATCAGCTAGGGTGTAGATGAAACCCCTAGTTTGTATGCTAATATAATCAGTGTTCATGTTGTTGTTCTTGATGTGCCTAAACTGTTTAGGATTGATAATTAGCTAATAAATCAAATTATCCTGTGATAGGTTATACTGTAAGAAGACAATCTATACTAGGGGAGAATTAGTGAGTTAGTTAATCAAATATCCACCTGAGACCTTCAAGGGAAGGTACAAGATACAATGATAAATTGTTTTGCCTTAGCATAGAATTATAGGGTTGATTCAATCACCCTAGTACTCTCAGTCATTTGTTTACAACACTTTTTTCTTGTTTGTTACCTTAGATTACATTCACAGTACTCCTCCTTGTCGTATCGACACCCAACCAAACCATATTTTTGTTACCCCTTAGAAATCAGTTTAGTGAAGCCTTGAGATCAACTTACACAACCCCAAATCTCTGTGGATCGACCTGTACTTGCCCTGCCTCCAATAGGCATTGTGCACTTGCAGTTAACATTATAGGCATTCACCCTTTTCGCAGGTATAGATGGAGGGTGTAGATGTAGATTCAAAGGGCCCAAAGCATATCAACACAATTACCGTGGGCCCGCCTACATACCTAACCAATCGGTCAGGACCAACCATGGTTGGTCATCCTGATTCGTACCCCGAATCAAGCATTGACGCACGGCCTTGAAACCCAAAATTAGGGTTTTGAGCATCACGAGCGTCCATCTTCTCCGCACGAATGGAGGGTCCAAGATTAGATTAAGCAGTCCGGTCATACCAAAGATGACCACCGTGGACCCATCTATCCCCTCACCCGATTGGCCAAGGCATATCGGGCCCGGGTTGTTCCAAGACGCGCGCCCAAACTAGCGTGGTCACACCTCCCAAACCGCAAACTGATCTCAACCGCTCAACTTCGCCGGACGATTTGAGTGGCCCATATCACGTTTTCATGGGATATTCAGGTATAGGCGTGAACACCAGCCTACCACCTTCACACCAGACCGATCGCCCAAGACCGACCAAGATTGGTCACCTTGGAACGTGCGCCCGAAGTGCGCATGACGCGCGGCTATTGCGGCACTGGTTTTCTGTCACAAATTGATCTCGACCATTCAACCACCGGACGAATTGAGTGGCCCAGATCATACTTTTGTGAGGTAATGGGTATATGCGCCTACACCGTCATGTTGTCTACACACATGCACAATCGGCCTTGTCAAAATTATATCCCATGCTTGGTTTCGACCAAGCTGAAGAGTGATGCTTGCGTACCTCTTCAAAAACCCTAATTCCATCAACGGTCGTAGATGAGTGTCTCAAAGATCATCTCGTCCGTCCAAATTCACCGGCTTGGTTATACAACCCTGGTCAGGAGTTAACTGGTCAGTGAGATGTCATGGTGATCACCACCCGTCACTCTACCACACCATGATGTAGTACCTGCATAAAATACACATGATACTTCACAAGTATCAACTTTCTGAATAACGCAGTTATTCAATTTAGCATTACATGCTACCTTTTGTGGATCCACGATCCACATATTCCAGACATCAATCATGTCACAAACTTGGGGATACATCTTTGGGGTATTGGTCTCGGCGGTTTACAGCGTGCAACGCGCCATCACAAGAACGTGTCGGGGAAGTCATGGACGGTTAGAGATGACAGGAGAAGTGGGCAAGACCGGTCGTGTAACACCAACACACACCTCCAGTACTCCATCACTCCACTTCCTCCACTTCCCACGAGAGACGTGAATAAGGCTCAAATGACTTGTATAAATAGGTTCTCCTCCCTATTTTCAAGACAGGAGAAAAACAACACAAGTCCAGACGAGGCGTAAAACCAAGTGTTAATACAAAACGTATTCAAACACCCGGAGCCTGCTTGCATCAATCGTAAGCCTGCTCATCTTTACATTACAAGTCATAAGCAAGCCAACACCTTCACAATCTCAACACCTTCTTCGCTTCCCTCCCTAAGATCAACCTCCATCTCCTTGACTTTGTGACCGAAACAAGTCTGGAACGGCCATTTCTTGGTTTAGGCCGAACTTGCACAGATTGATTTCCGAATCTACAAGCACTCACCGCGCAGTGCATTTGTTTAGGGTTTAGATTCATTCCTCATCCACACACCCCAAATTATCAAATCCGGCAGGAATAGTTTTCACCCATAAACAACATGGAATTAATGCAATCATCTTGCTGAATCGGTCGACCACAACGAACAAGTAATCATGACCAGACTTGGTCTTCGGTAACCCACCAAGAAAATCCATAGAAATACTCTCCCAAGGCCTTGATGGTACTGGTAATGGTAGATATAACCCACGTTTTCTGTTGGAAGGTTTAGATGTGCTGCACAACTTACACCCTCTAACGAACTTAGCCACATCATCTTGCATCTTCGGCCAAAAGACATAACGCCGGAGGTTAAGTAGAGTTTTATTCATCCCAAAGTGTCCAGCAACTCGGGAAGTGTGTGCCTCTCTCAACCACTGTAAACGATCTCCATCTTCTGGTATGCAAAGTAATTGACCTTTGTATAACAATCCATCTCGGAGTTCATACTCGCTTTTCAAACCACTATTTACACCTTCTAACACCTTCTTGAAGTCTTTGCTGGATGCATATGATTCCGCATACTCTTGAGGGACAATTTTCTGAATTCTCATGGCCACCATTAATGCTCGAACTGGAGGTCGAGATAACATATCTGCCAACTTGTTTGTTACTCCCTTCTTGTACCTAATGAGAATATTGAAAGTCATCAAGTAAGACATCCACTTCATGTGCTGGGCTTGTTGTAGTTTCGTCTGTGCATGTAGATACTCCAACGGTTTGTGATCTGAATGTACCACTACTTCTTTACCTAAGATATACACTCGCCAATGCTTGATACATTGATATAAAGCATAAAATTCTTTGTCATAAGGTGCGTAGTTCTTAATAGCACCTGAGAACAATTCTGAATGGTACTCCACTGGTTTACCATCCTGTAACAACACTCCTCCAAATGCATAGTTAGAAGCGTCGGTCTCAACTTCAAAAGTACGATGTAGGTTAGGCAATGCCAACACCGGTGCTTCTGAAATATTTCTTTTTAGTAACTGAAAAGCGTCTTCATGAGTTTGCTGCCATTCAAACTTTGCCTTAGCTCCCGTCAAACCATGTAATGGTCCTGCAATATTTGAAAAATGTCGGATAAACTTACGCAAGTAGGTGCAAGCCCCTAAGAAACTCCTGATTTCGGTTACAGTACTAGGTCTAGGCCACTTAGTGATCACTTCAAACTTTCTTGGATCAATCTTCCGTTGTCCACCACCAACAATAAATCCGAGATACACTAACTCTTCCTTCCCAAACTCACACTTCTTTACGTTTAACTTCACTTGGCCTTCATGTAATACTTTAAACACCTTCTCAACGTGAACGAGATGCTTTTCCCAAGTTTTGCTGTATATTAGGATATCATCCAAGTAAACAATCACAAAATCTTCTATAAAAGGTCGTAACAAATCATTCATCAAACGCATAAACGTCGCTGGAGCATTACACAAACCAAAAGGCATCACCAACCATTCGAACAAGCCTTGTTTGGTATTGAAAGCAGTTTTCCACGTGTCATCTTCTCGAACTCTTATCTGGTGATATCCGAATTTGAATCCAACTTTGTAAAGACTCGAGCTTTTTCCAACTGATCCATCATGTCGTCTATCCTAGGTAAAGGGTAACGATTCTTGATTGTGATCTTGTTCAACGCTCTATAATCAATACACATGTGCCAGCCCCCATCTTTCTTTGGAACCAACAACACTGCTGATCCACAAGGTGAAGCACTTGGCACTATCATTCCTAATTCTAGAAGTTCCTAGACTTGTTTCTTGATCTCATTAGATTCCTCTATGGTCGTGCAATATAGACCTACATTAGGAAGAGAACTCTCCCCGGTCAACATGATCTCATGCTCCACACTCCTCTTTGGAGGTAATCCCGTGACATCTGAAAATAAATCCTTGTACTTCAACTTCAACCTTTCTAGGTTATCTTCTTGTTGTGCAGTCAAGGCTTCCAAACAAACTATACTCGGCTTCTCCTCAAGAGAACGGATCACAAGGAGAATGAACTTTGTGCTAGCATTCACCAACCGCTTAGCCTGAGTGGCTGTGATCAAACTTGCTCCCTCAAGAGGAGAGTCAATAGCCCGAATCACAAAACTTTCTCCATCTTTGGTAAAGGTGTACTTTTGTTCCCTCCTGTGTAGAGTTGCATCTCTATCCCATAGGTAAGGGCTACCTAGTACCACCTGACAAACATCCAAAGGAACTACGTCGCATGTAACTTCGTCAATATATGACTCATCTAGAGCAAATTTGAACGTGCACTGCTGTGAAACTTGTAAGACCCCTTCCTTTTGAAGCCATCCTAAAGGGTATGGTTTTGGATGTTTGAAAGTCTTCAAACCTAACTTCTGCACCAAAGAATTTGAAAGCAAATTCTTCTGACTTCCCGGGTCAATAACAGCATCAACTAGTGAAGTTTTGACTTGCATCTTCACTGTGAAGAGTTGCTCCCTAAGATCATATTTTGAAGGTGTTTCTTTTGCCCCTGTCATAAGAGAAAGCTTTGAATTGGGTTTCGTTAGTCCGTGGACTTCTTTTGGAGTTTGAGCGACTAGTGCTGCCTTATTGGCTTCTTTCCTCTACAACCCTTTAGGCTTTAGATGAGGGTTCTTAACCCAACACTTGTCGACAATGTGACCTGTTGCTTGCAATGAGTGCAAAACAAACCTTCCTTGTCACTAGACTTCCCTTCTTCTTTGCTCCTTTCACCTCCTTTCACAGTGGTACCTCCAGATTTCACCTTAGTATTTACCTTTGAATCAGATTTCTTAAGCCTGCCCTCAATGGCATTAGCTTTTATACTTGCTTCGGAGATAGTATCCACCGAAAACATCTTCAACTCCTTCCGTATATACTCATGGAACCCGGAAATATATTTCATGTAGATAACATAATCCCCAAGTCTAAGTCCAAAATCATAGCTTGATTCTGAAATTCCGAAGTATATTCTTGTACGGTTTGGTTGTAAGTCTGCTTCAAGTTGTACCACTTGAACCATCTCTCCTCAAGGTAGCCAACAGTATAAAATTGTTTCCTTACAACTGCCTTGAACCTTTTCCACGACAATACTCTCTTACCTAGGTTTTGTCTTTGATAAGCTTTCCACCAGGTTAGAGCATGCTTTTGTAGCTTCAATGCCGCGATAGCTATCTTTTCCTTTGAACCATATTCAAAGAAAGAGAAATACGTCTCTAGACGTTCAATCCAATCATCCAATTTTTCTACATCGACACTCCCATCGTAGAGTGGAATATCAACACGAAAATCAATTTTCAGATTCTTACCATGAGGTTTAGTTGATGTAGGACTTTTAAGAAACTCACTTCTCTTCTTTTCTTCATCCTCATCTTCTTCTTCTTCTTCTTCTTCTTCTTCTTCTTCTTCTTCTTCTTCTTCTTCTTCTTCTTCTTCCGACTCGTCTTCTTCCGAAGCTGCAGGTGAAGGTGTAACCTTTTTCCTTGTCTTCTTCTTAGGTGTATGAGAACGAATACATTCACTCAATTCCTGAAGAGTAACTTGAATAGACTTCATGTCTGTTTGTAACGTAGCCACCTTTTCTTCCATAGTTTGTGGTTCGCCTTCCTTAGGATCATCAACTGACTTTGTCATCCTTGATCTCCTTGTTTTCCTAACGTCTTCTTGCTTCTCGAGTACCTCACCAAGCTTTATGTAGAGAGATCTAGTGAAAACCATAAACCACAGGGATTTACCCTAAAAACTAACCTTGCTCGTGATGCCAACTTGATACGTATTGATCTCTGTACCTTGGTAACTATTACTATAAAGGCGGAATTCAGAATAATAATAGACGAGAAACTTAGAAAACGGAACACAAATAATAATTCGAAGAAAATATCTTCTCTTAGATTATGAACAAGAAAACGATTACAATTCTCTCTTTGTTACGCTCACAATCTTCTCTAAACAGTGGATTAACCTTAAACTGTTTGCTAAGCTTGCACAAGTATTGTCGTAAGCTTTCTCTAGGTTTTCTGTGCCTAGTATATGTGTGTTTAGATATTAGCCAAAGCTCTCTATTTATAGTCTTCATCGTACTCAGCCGATCAAGGACTTCTATTAGGAATCTATTTCCTAAACTAAGAGTATTGCCTAAAACAAAACTCTTCCCTAACTAGGAATTCTGCCTAAACAAGGATTCATGCCTAGAATAGGTTTCTTCCCTCAACTTAGCTTGAGGTTAACTAAGTTCCCTAAAGGATTACGGATACACCTGTATCAATGGCGCATGGCATGATGCCATGGCGTTAGCCTATGCTGTCAAGGCCAGTAACAACGTGTGGCTAGGTGCTATGGCCTTAGCCTAAGCTGCCAAGGCCGGTAATGACGCATGGCTACGTGCCATGGACTTGGCCTAAGCTTCCAAGGCCGAGAATGATGCACGGCTACGTGCCATGGCCTTAGCCTAAGCTGCCAAGGTCGTGAATGCCGCACGACTACGTGATATGGCCTTGGCTAAAGCTGCCAAGGCCATGAATGTCGAACGACTATGTGTTATGGCCTTGGCCTAAGCTGCCAAGGCCGTGAATGTTGCACGGCTACGTGTTATAGCCTTGGCTTAAGCTGCCAAGGCCATGAATGTCGCACGGCTACATGCTATGGCCTTGTCCTAAGCTGCTAAGTCCGTGATTATCGCATGGCTACGTGTTATGGCCTTGGCCTAAGCTACCCGTGAATTTCGCACGGCTACGTGCTATGGCCTTGGCCTAGGCTTCCAAGGCCGTGATTGTCGCACGTCTACGTTCTATGGCCTTGGCCTAGGCTTCCAAGGCCGTGAATGTCGCACGACTACGTGTTATGGCCTTGGCCTAAGCTGCCAAGGCTGGGTGTGGCATAGTGCCACGGCTTTTGATTTGGCGCTATGGTGGATATGCCACATGACAGTTTTTCCAAATTGTTTTATGGACCTGGTCAGATGTTTGAGATGATTTGCTCCGAGCTATTAGTCCAGTTTTCTTGGCCAAAACGCTGTAAGCCACAATGGCTATTCCATAGACTTAACCATGTTTGGCTAAGGCACTTTATGAGATATGTTGTGTACTCCAGTGACTTGGCCATGCCTATCCAATATATCGCGATGCTCATGATGTAATCATCGTTTAGCTGCAATCTAGGGTTTGAGTTCAAGGAAACATGTCAGGTTTAGATTTGGAGACAACATGTTATTTTAGTACAAACTTCGAATACAATAGTTCCTCTATAATATGCTCAAGGAACTCGGCCGCGGGAGTTTTGCGACTTGAGGCGATACTGATATGACTATTTACCAAGCATAATATTCTTAATGACTCATTAGTTCAAGAATGACGTCTAGTCATGTTCTGGATATGAATAAGGCCATGTTTATGACATAAAAGACATGTATGTTGGCGTACATGAAATAACAAGGTTTCTTTTGGAGAAAGCCCTGAAATTTGGCATATGTATACACTTTCAAAATATCTTTAGAACTACTGATCCCGTTAGCCAAATACAATTTATTGATTCTCTTGCGGAATACAAATTATGCTTACGCAGATTCAATAATCCTGGTGTTGGGCCAGGGATTTTTTATACAACTAAATCAAGGCTAATTTACTACAAATGCCCCTTGTCAAAAACTCACCATCAACAAGTGTACATCTACTGCACTGATTCAGATGTGAATAATATATACCTCAAAAAATTGCATTCAGCTAACCTATGTAGATTTAAATAGATATTCCAAAAAGCAAAAATGAACTCAATTAAAGTGAAAAAAAAATTGAGAAATTACTAATAGCAAAAAAATAACAGTACATACAATATGCATTGAAAAGACGAGGGTACCTGAATACACCACAATCTTTTTGTTTCAACCTAAAAGTCCTTTACCGAATGTGATGGTCTATAGACAGAGTCGAGACAATACGATAATTCGGTTCACACTTCGTGTGATCGTCGATGGATACGAGATCGAGACAATACGACAACAAGATAACTTGTGTGATTGTCTATGGATACAAGATCGATACAATACAACAACGAAGTATGTTACATAATAATAGGTTCGATGATAACCAAACTCTATAGGATCACTATCAAGTAATGCGGAGTTAACGTATATGTGTATTTTACTTTATTATAATAAATAATTATAATGCGGAAATCAAAGTAAAAGACACAACAAGATTTTGTTAACGAGGAAACCGCAAATGCAGAAAAACCCCGGGACCTAGTCCAGTTCTAAATACTCTCAAAATTAAGTCGTTATACAAAATCTAAACCAACTTCGTATAGTTGAGACAAAGCAGACTACCCCTAGCTACTTAGTTCCCTCAATATCCCTACACCTTCGACTTCTATAGTCATGCACGTGAATAGCAAGTCCTTTGGATCGTACTCCAAACATCAAATGAAGAATCTGTTTGGTAAGCACTCTAATCAGTCTGAAAAGACAAGGGTACCCAAATATACCTCAATCTTAAACTTTTTATCACAGCCTATACAAGACCCACTGTGTATAAACCTCTTGGAGCAACAATCACTCAAGGAATATTTCAACACGTTGTCCACTTGAAATAGGGTTAGTTTGGTCTGGCCTAACACGTGAATAATTATATCATACAAGTAGAGAAATCCAATACACTTTGTGTGATTGAATATGGATGTGAATCGAGACAATACAACAACAAAGTGTTCACTTGATAAAGGTACGGTAATGACCGAAACCAATAGGATTGATATCAAGTGCCTTGTTAAAGTACAAAGTGCAATTTACTTTAATTATAATGCGGAAATATAAAGTAAATGGCATAGAAAAATTTTGTTAACGAGGAAACCACAAATGCAGAAAAACCCGAGACCTTGTCCAGAATTGAATACTCTCAGGATTAAGCCGCTATACAAAATCTAAAACAACTTCGTATAGTTGAGACCAAGCAACTAAACCTATAGTTCACCTAGTTTCGTCTGTATTCCCACGCCTCCGACTTGTAGTAAGTCACGTACTTGGAACAATTCCTTTGGTTCATATTCCAAATAGTAAAGGAACAACAAATCTGTTCGGTAACACCTCTTTTCAATCAAGTGATATGAGTTCGACATAAGGCTCTTCCGTTTATCCCAATAAACTCCTTTGTCAGGTCCTTAGATCTATCTTATCAACAACTACCAAAGTAATTGTAAAATTTTTGCAATCAATACTCTTAATCCAAAGAATTGTATTGATGCCGATCTACTCAACTAATCAATCAAATCTACCAAAAGGATAAACCGATTATAGTTGGATCATATTCCAGCCGAAACAAGTATTGTGCACACCAAAGATTATGAACCCAAATCAGAAATGTTAAAATTCTTCTTTCTCTTCAAATCTTCTTAGATCTTCAATAAACACCTGCACACAATCAACTTGAATCTCTTGTGATCAATCACACACAGAACGGAGTCTGTCAACGTTGGATTATCACAAGATGTCTTTGGAACTACAAACAGTCTAAAGATCCCCATTGAAACTTTGATCTAGTTTGAGTGAATCTTATATCAGAAGAGAAGATTCTCAAGCATAAACAAACTAGGTGCAATCAAAGTTCAACCACCTTTGGTCAATCAAATCAATCGAAAACTAATAATAAACTGCAATTATCTAGTTTCCCACCAACGGTACTAATAAAGCTTCTCAATCCCAAAGAAGTCTTTAAACCGAGTGGTCGTAAGAGATTTCGCCTAATTATGTTACATTCCTCTCCAAATAGGCGACTCCTCCAGTAACAACACAACTAGGTAGTTTTGCTGGCTCTAAGGATTAGTTTGCTTTACATGCAAACTTTAATATTTATAGACCAAGGAAGTTTGGACACCAAGGAATTTCCAAAACCGAAATATTCTCAAGATATGCATTAGCGCCAAAATTCGGTTTCCATAATTCCTGGAAATGCTTTGTCCAAATAATGACCGAAATCTGAGTAGAAAATATTCAATTAGTAAATGCACATTACCAATTTTAACTTTCTAAAGATATGCATTTATTTGTTGGAAAATAAAAGCATATAAAACTAAAAACCTTAATTAAAAGATTCTCAATTTATTTCGATCTGGGATTCTCCTTTAGCTATTAAGGAATATCTTTGAACAATAAAAGATAAGAGTTACTGCACATTTCAAAGTATGTCGACATCTTAACTTTGTAAATCCTTTTTCATATTTACAATCTTGGAACCGATTTGCCACACTTCCAAACAAGTTTAGAATTGGTTCATCTGACTTCCAAAAACTATGTGATTGATCAAGAACACTCAATCACCAAACATGGGTTTCATGGTTTTACCAAAACAAGTTTCGGTTCTACCTCCATGTGGGTACTGGAATTAGTCACACTAGCTTTCCAAAATTCGGTTGACTAGGTACTAGGATCGGTTCCCACATATATATGGTATCTAACTTGTATTTGGTGCACATGTCCATAGGATTGGTTCCCAATAACTAAAAACGTGTTGCACATGTTCATAGGATCGGTTCCCAATAACTAGAAACTTGCCGCACCTCTTACAAGGATCGATTCCCCTATTGTGATCGGTTACACATCTTCATAGGATCGGTTCCCCAATGACTAGAGTTGGTCATACCAATACAAAAGTCAGGCCTTGTGAATAGTTTTACCAAGAACACAAGCAAGTCATGAGCGGTTATACTAATCACACATATTGGTAATCCAAAGATTTGCAATAAATAACAGATACCAATAAGCCTAGTGATTTCCCTTTCGATTCACAAAACAAGTTTATGAACTACTTCCTTTAAACAATTGTAAAACATTGTTTCCTAGGATGAAATCTTCACCTTTACCCATACACATAATCACAATAGCATTCATACGATTATGTCGATGTCTTATATACGAAGTTCAAAAGATAAGCGTTATACTTCGTATTGTTTTCCTTAATACTAAGTCTAACTAGAGTATAATCATTCATGCTTCGCAGTTTTGTTTTCAATATGCACGACTTGAAAGATACGTTAGGGAATGCAACAATTCAAGTCAAATATTACTAACCTCAAGAGGAAGGATGATGTCGTCGTTGTAGCTCCTTACTTCTTCGCTTCTTCAAGTCTTCATGTAATACTTGTAATGTCTCATATCCTAATACTTTCAAGCTAACCTATACGAAGTTGACTCTAGTACATAATCAAGCGACTCTTTAAATGAGTTTTGATTCACTAAAATATGACAACCAAACTTGACATACCAACGCTTGGTGAGTTCAACCGAGCTATGCTCTAACAATCCCCACCTTTGTCAATTTTAGTGACAAAACTCTTACATCATATGGATAAAAGAATTACAAGAATTCATTACACATACACTTGATTCCCAAATTCAACAACACAAAAATCTGTATACATTCAATCCACAAATGTTGTTGTTGACATTATAATAATAAAGCTAATACTCCCCCTAAAGGTAAGATAGGTAGATTTTCAATCTGCACGTCTTTGTTATTTTCCTTATCAATACAATATGCTACTCCCCATTAGTTTATGCTTTACTCTTTCGTTAGATATAACATTTAAGTACCATTGTCCTTTCCTTTAGTGATACCAATTACCAATATCACTTGTTTACTCCATATATTTCTCACCCTTTTTGTCACAAAATGACAAAGGTACGAGCAAATATAGGTCAAACCGAAAGGATCTTACAAATCTCACAATACTTGCAAACCTATAAGAGTGAAGCACGAGGGTTCCACACATCATTTTTGATAACCAATATCAAAATCGAAACTACAAAGTAATTTTGTTTTGATATGTTACCAAGGAAACAATTGCCCGAATAAATTTTCCCTAATAGTTTAGCAAACCAAAAATCGACTAAGCACCTTAGTTCCTTTGCTAAACCGATTGTACAAATACAATCGCTTGTTCGATAAGACCAAAATAAAGATCAGAATTAAATTTATTTTTCTCATCAGGTTCTAATTATCCATATAACTTAGACCTTTCACTTTAAACAAGACAAGTACTAGGTTAGTTAACTAGTATTTCTTGTTAAGGAATTCGATTAGACTTGAATAACTGAATCCTCCACTTCGATAAGTCTAACTAAGATCAGAATTAACTTAGTTTCTCTTATCCGGAATCGAATTGGACTAAACAATTCATCCCGAAACACTTTTGTTAAGCCATAAATAATTCATACAAACCAAAAAAAAATCAACTTGCATAATTATTTATCTCAACCGGAAGCAATTAAAACAATCATAGACATTAAAGCACCGCAATTGCACCGTAATTTCGTAAGCCTAAACAATTGATACCAAACAATAAAGCAAGATAACAATAGTTTTTCTTAACCGGAAACAATTGAATCACACACACACATCCATACACATAATGGAATAACATCAATTGTACCGAAATTTTGTTAAGCAAAAGCAATAGATATAAGCAATAAAATCAGGCTTTTCTTAAACAGGAAAACGATTAACTAACAAAGTCGTTACCTCAAATTTCGCATCCTCTTCTCCAATAATGTTTGCATTTTTTTTTTTCAAGGGAGAATTGATACCAAAATATCACTATGTTGTCATCCTCTTGCAAGACAAAAGAACAACAACAACCAACCTTTACCAGAGAAAGGTTGAAAACCGGTTTTTAACTAATGCAAAGCAAAAGTTTCAAACCCCGAAACACATATGCTTTTATGCTAAACCAAACGATTCAACATATTGTGACTTTTTCACATATTGTTTCAATCAGAACCCCTCATGATCCTTTGATAAAGCCTACCAACATGGGCTAGAACTTAATCCTGTTAAACCAAAAAGTCACCCAAACCATAAGGGTTCACATCATATGAGATTGAATATCAAGGTTAGAAAACCGAAATCAAACATCCCATACACATACATAGCAATAAGATAAAGCATTCAAGCACAGGCTATGTAATCGAAAACTATCACAAGAAAAATTATAAACCAATAATTTTATTCATAAATAAGATAGTTTTATTCCAAATAGACTTTATTAAAAGAAATCAAAAACTATTGTCTATTTTTTCTCGATTAAGAATTACAGCATGTATCTTAATCTCTAGAAGAGCTCCCATCATTTACCGAAGATTCCTCGGTGTTCTGAATCTTGAGCCTTCTCTTTTCTTTCAGAAGATTGAGTCTTTGTTTCAGAAGATTCAATTCCACAATCGACTTCAAGAGGATTGACTCGAGCAGTTTTTCATTCACGACTGCAGTTTCCAAAAGATCACGAGCGACTTCAAAATCTCCCATTAGCATAAGCATAAGCTCAAAAGAAATATGATTTTTTTTATGTTTGTTTGAGAAATAACACTTGAACTCAAGTGGAAAGGTTTCAAGTTTTCGAAGTTGAGATTCAATGTCAATAGTATTTTCACCCATCTTTGACCGCGGACAAGACATGGAGAGAAGTATCGGTCCTAAAGATGGTTTATATAACAAGTAAAACTTGGTTTCCAAGATTGAGATACCTAATCAAGGTATATTATTGAGAGGATTCAAAAAAAAAAAAAAACTCAAATTTTCCCATGAACTTTCCAAAGATCGAAAGTATTTTTCTAAAAATAGAAAAGGTACTCCTAACACAGAGAAACACTTTTGATATTTATAGATAGACTGTAAAATACAACCTTCATATTCTTGTGCTCCTTTTAAGAACTTCACTTTTATTTTAATTGAGCACATCTAGGGAAATTCAGATTACCAACATCAGTTGTTGGAGTGAGCTTGTGATAGCTCAGTTTTTGTGGAATATGATCCATCATGATATTTTCGGATATCTTCCTCTTTGGGATTATTCTAAGAATAAACTTCTTTCAATAAGTCACAGCTGGAGTGATCTGATTTAACAAATGATCAGTTTGATAAACAAGATCATAGGCTTGACTTGAAAACTTTTGAGTTGTGAAAGGATCAAAACTCTTATGTTGACCCAGGAATTTCTTGGAATATGACACCATCGTTTGATGAGATTGTCTCCTGGATTCTATTTTAGACAGTTGATCAACAACAAAACAACATGATCTGAAATCATTTGATTTTGTGTACTTGAGTTGATCTTTCTCTCTGTCTAAGAGATAATCATTGTCATCATGAATGACATAAGATTCTGACTGGATACTAGTCATAGGATTACCCCTTAAAACACATCTATTTTGATTCTTGTAAGCGATTAGGCTATTAGAATCGAAATGATGTATATTAGTTAAGAGATTCTGGGAATTAGAATCACATATCCTTGTTTTAACTAATATAATCTTTTTGGCTTGAACAAAGTCAAGTGTTTCAGATTCAACATCTTCTCAAATCAAAGATTCTCTGACGATCTTTTCGGCAGATGGATAATATAAATTATTTTTTAGATTATATTTTTCTGCAAGCTTTATGAAAAGTTTAATCTCATCACTGTCATCTGATTCTGACTTGTTTGTCACAAGTATTTGTTTTCTTATTAACTCATCATGGTTAATATTTCCTGAGTTATGTTCCATTAGAGAACTAACAATACTGAAATGTTTATCAAGTTTTGAAAACAAACATCTTTTCTGAAGTATATCATCTTCTTGCTCTACGTTAACTGAATCAGACACTAAATTCATTTTCTTATAGGTTGGATCGCACCAAACACAGATTGTTAGATCTTTTCGTGTTTGCCTGCTCTGATACCAATTGAAAAGACGAGGGTACCCAAATATACCTCAATCTTAAACTTTTGATCACAACCTATACAAGACCCATTGTGTATAAAACTCTTGGAGCAACAATCACTCAAGGAATATTTCAACACAGTGTCCACTTGAAATAGGGTTAGTCCGGACTGGCTTAACACGTGAATAATTATATCAAACAAGTGGAGAAATCCAATACACTTTGTGTGATTGTCTATGGATGTGAATCGAGACAATACAACAACAAATTGTTCACTTGATAAAGTTACGGTAATGACCGAAACCAATAGGATTGATATCAAGTGCCTTGTTAACGTACAATGTGCAATTTACTTTAATTATAATAAAATAATTATAATGCGGAAATATAAAGTAAATGGCACAGCAAAATTTTGTTAAAGAGGAAATCGCAAATGCAGAAAAACCCCGGGACCTTGTCCAGAATTGAATACTCTCGGGATTAAGCCGCTATACAAAATCTAAACCAACTTTGTATAGTTGAGACCAAGCAACTAAACCTATAGTTCACCTAGTTCCGTTTGTATTCCCACGCCTACGACTTGTAGTAAGTCACCTACTTGGAACAATTCCTTTGGTTCATATTCCAAAAAGTAAAGGAACAATAAATATGTTTGGTAACAACTCTTTTCAATCAAGTGATATGAGTTCGACAAAAGGCTCTTTCGTTTATCCCAATAAACTCCTTTGATAGGTCCTTAGATCTATCTTATCAACAACTACCAAAGTAATTGTAAAGATTTTGCAATCAATACTCTTAATCCAAAGAATTGTATTGATGCCGATCTACTCAACTAATCAGTAAAATCTACCACAAGGATAAACCGATTATAGTTGGATCCTATTCCAGCCGAAAAAAGTATTGTGCACACCAAAGATTATGAACCCAAATCAGAAATCTTCAAAGTCTTCTTTGTCTTCAAATTTTCTTAGATCTTCAATAAACACCTTCACACAATCAACTTGAATCTCTTGTGATCAATCACACACAGAACGGAGTCTGTTAACGTTGGATTATCACAAGATGTCTTTAGAACTACAAACAGTCTAAAGATCCCCGTCGAAACTTCGATCAAGTTTGAGTGAATCTTATATCAGAAGAGAAGATTCTCAAGCATAAACAAACTAGGTGCAATCAAAGTTCAACCACCGTTAGTCAATCAAATCAATAGAAAAATAATAATAAACTACAATTATCTAGTTTCCCACCAACGGTACTAATAGAGCTTCTCAATCCCAAAAGAGTCTTTAAACCGAGCGGCCGAAAGAGATTTCGCCTAATTAGGTTACTTTCCTCTCCGAATAGGCGGATCCACCAGTAACAACACAACTAGGTAGTTTTGCTGGCTCTGAGGATTAGTTTGCTTGAAATGAAAACTTCAATATTTGTAGACCAAGAAAGTTTGGACACCAAGGAATTTCCAAAACCGAAAATATTCTCAAGATATGCATTAACGCACAAATTCGGTTTCCATAATTCTTGGAAATGCTTTGTCCAAATAATGATCGAAATCTCAGTAGAAAATATTCAATTAGTAAATGCACATTACCAATTTTAACTTTCTAAAGATATGCATTTATTTGGTGGAAAATAAAAGCATATAAAACTAAAAACCTTAATCAAAAGATTCTCAATTTATTTCGATTTGGGATTCTGCTTTAGCTATTAAGGAATATCTTTGAAAAATAAGAGATAAGAGTTACTGCACATGTTCAAAGTATGTCGACATCTTAACTTTGTAAATCCTTTTTCATATTTACAATCTTGGAACCGATTTGCCACACTTCCAAACAAGTTTAGAATTGGTTCATCTGACTTCCAATAACTATGTGATTGATCAAGAACACTCAATCACCAAACATGGGTTTCACGGTTCTACCAAAACAAGTTCGGGTTCTACCTCCATATGGGTACTGGAATTAGTCACACTAGCTTTCCAAAATTCTGTTGACTAGTGATAGGTGTAGAATACACCTAATTTACTATCTAGTAGTTTATGCTTTCTTTGCTATTTTTCTTGTAAAATTATGTATTTTACGCTTGTTTTGAGTTTTATAGCTACTTTGGAGTCGCACGGAGGAAAAGAAGAAGAAATCACCCTATTTGAGCCAAAAGGGTAAAATTGTCATTTCACCAAGGAGGGAATACTATATGGAGCCCAGCCAAGGTTAAGGGGTGACTCAAATTACTGAAGGAAGGACAATAATAGTTAAGGGGAGGTCAAAGAGGTGTCCCTTATCCAAAAGAAGGGAGTGAACTCTGACCCATAACCAAGCCCACATGTCTGAATCTACCCATACCCTAACCTAAGCCCATCCATCCACACCCTGCTCCATACCCTAACCATACCCGGATCCAAACCCGAAACCGAATCCGCCCCAGCTTTCACTTACCCAACCCTGAATCTGTCGAGAAGATTATCTTCTTCTCTTGTCTCTCATTCTTCATCTCTTTCATTTCGCCTGAAATCGAGAGCTAAGAGCAGTGGATGATGCTGTTGATGAGAGATCGAGAAATTATGATTAACCAAAGCGAATCATGGTTGGTAGCTGTAATTTATGAAACAAATGAGTCCGAGACGAGAAGGGGATCTGATGACTGCTGCTGTTAAAAATCGATAGGATTGATGAAGTAGAAGATTAGGGTTCGTGCAGTTGAAGGTCGAGAATGATGCTCAAAGCTCAGAGTGAGATAGAGATGGAGAAATTAAGGTTTGTTATCTCTGAAAACCAAATGAAAATGGAGTTAGGGTTTTTATTGCTGTTTCGATTAATGGGTTTGATGGTCTTGAATGTTGAGTCGAAACTGGGTTAATCTCTGAGATAATGATGTTATGAAATGGGTTCCTGCGGCTGCTGCTGTGGCGATTTGAAGACATAGAGAAGAGCAGATTCAAGTTCTGAGGCGTTGCTGCTGCACAGGAGATGGTGGTGGTCTTTGATGTTCAGGGAGATGAGGATGAATGTATCGAGATCGAGTGAATGTTAACTGGGTATTGGTTGGCTCAACAGAGAGGATTATCGGTGGGTATTGGCAGTGATGATGTTGCTGTCGTAATTAGTTCAGATCAAGCTCAGAGAAAGAATGGAAGGTGGAAGCTTGAGAAGGTTCAAATTACAGGTATGAGTTGATGGGTGGCAATGGTGAATGGAATTGAATTGTTACAAGGAGGCAGTTGCTGAGATGTGTGCAGCTCCAAGTGGTATTGGTGGTTGTTGCTAGGATTTGAATCAGAGCTTTGAGTAAAGGATAAGGCCTTGGAGACTTGACTGTGCAAATTCAGGTGCGAGAGAATATCTTTGAATTGGGAAGATTGCGTCTGTGGATGACATTGCAGCTGAGCTGAGATGGATTGATGTTACAGTTGCAGGTGGCCTGACTGAGCTGGAGGAAATGGAGCTGATATTTATGCTGGCCTAGGAATTGAAGTTGCAGCTGGGATTGAGTTGAACTTGCTGGTGGCAAATGAGTCTGATAGTGCTCTGGTGATGCATAAGGTGGTCTTACTTAGGGATGACTGTGGAGAAGCTGTATTGAATGGGGTCTCTGATGAGACTTGAGTCAGGTTGAGTTTTTGGTAGTGGCTCTGGGACTGTTACAAGGTTGCAGCTCAAGGCAAAGATGTTATAGAGTTGATTGAAGCTGTTAAAGAGAACAAAGATGTGAAATGGTCGAAACTAGATGAATGCTTAGGAATTTCACAGGAACTGATGAAGTAGAGGCCTGAAATTGGCCGGGAAGTCCTGTAAATAAACGGAACTCGGCCGGTTCTCCACTCCGGCGATTCAACTCGGCGATGACCGATCCAGCCGATCCAACTCGCCCCAGTTAGATCAGTTAGCCGAGTAAGATGCTGACTCGGTGGCTGACTCCTTTATGACTTGACCCGCTGACTAACAGTTGACTGACGGTTGACCTGTTTGACCGTTAGTCCTAACGGTGGACTGACGGAATATTCCGTCGAATATTCTCCCGACGACGTGAACTTTTTCAGGTGGCCGGCGGCGACTATTCCGGCCGAATTCCGGCCACAATCCCAGTTTTCCGGCGAGCCAAAAATTCCAGAATTTTCTATGGACTTCTCTCATGGGTGTGAAGACTTGGGCTAGGAATTGGATGGAGAATTGGACTCAAATTTGGAAAGAGAAGGTGGAAGAGTTGAGAAAAGCTTGGATTTGGAAATTGAATTGCAAAAGAAAAAGGATTCTATTCCTTGGAAGATTTGGAGAATATTGAAGCCTATAAATAGAGAAGTTTTCACAACCTCTCTAGACATCTCTACACACACAACAATTCTTTTCTTTTCTTATTCTTTGTGTGAACTCTTTAACATGAGTAGCTAATTTTATTGATTGAGGATGAATTCCTAGTTCTTAACATATGATTTAAGTTTTTGTTTTCAATTCTATCTTGAAGTTTTTCACATAATTATCATTTGTTTTTACTAATAGGAATGATCTTAAAGACATTCATGATTGATTGATAGATTGTTTGGAGTGCACGCTAAATTGATTTGTTAATTTGATCTAAAGCTAGTGAAAGTTAGGAGATAAGTAATCGTTTCTTGACTCTTTACATAAGTAGCAAACACGAGACCTTGCGGAGGGATTCCGTGGAGCAATTGTGTGTAGAAACAACGTTAGCAAGTAGACCTTGATCTAAGAGTCTAACTACTAATATTAACCTAATAAGTTCATGAATCTTAATGCGTTTATTTAAATTACATCTAGAGTGAGCTACTACTAGGTGGTTTGGTAAATAGAATCCTAGTAGTCGAGAACTTCCGTGTCCTAAGTGATACAAGGGATTTAGGGGTTTAGCACTGAGCTAGCTGCTTTACCTACGGTTGGTGATAATTTGTGACTAATAACAAGTAGAAGAGAACATAACTTTAATCATTGTTTCGTAACGAAGAAGGATTCCTTGATCTTGTCTCTCTTATTGCTTTCAACTTTATCTTTTAATTGCTTTGTTTATTTTCTTTTTCTTTTTACACCCCCCTTTCGTGACAATTTTTACAACTAGAATCTCTTGCTCCTCGTGGGATCGACCTTGACTACCCTATATTACTTTTTAATTAGGTAGTAAAGTATTAATTAATTTGATTGCACCTACGACGCGCATCAAATTTTGGCGCCGTTGCCGGGGAGCAGCGGATGATTTTAGTTGTTTTTATTTTTCTTTTTGGTTTATTCTTGCTTTGTTGGATTCTATTCCATATCTAACTTAAGTTTTTGAATCTTATTTCAGGTGCCGGTTTTCCATGTACGGTGGACAAGAGCAAGCATATTACAACAATCAATACGGTTTTCAACCTCAACATTATGACAACTTCCAACCATCCTTAGGATATAATCAAAACCAACCTTTTGGCTATGATCAAATTCCTACAGAACATTATGGATATTCTCATACATATCAACAACCTTATGACAGGTATGTAAGTGGACAATCACAAGGATGGGAGGATAGTGTTTATGATCAGAAATTCTCTAGTTTTGTAGATAAGATGTCTGCCATGATTGGGGATCTTCAACAAAAGTTTCAAGAATCACATCGAGAAATTCAAAGAAATTCGGAGAAAATATACGAACAAATTAACCAACCTTTGGAGACTTTTGATGACGCTAGTGTAGCTTACTCGAGCCTTGATCTTAATAATGATCAAACACCTATTCAAAAGGTAGAGCTTGAGGAAGATGCATTTATTGCTTGGAAAAAATTTCTTAGGGAAAGATGGGAGTCAGCGGAAGTGTATGAACGTTGCAACGATGAGGAAGTTATTCCAACTCCGGATCATAATAACGATCCTTCACCTATTCAAAAGGAGAAGTTTGGATATCACTTACCTATTGTTGTAAACGAAGTAACACCCTCACAAGAAGATCTTACAATTTATACCGAGGAAGATTATATGAGGGAAGAATGGCCCGATTCCGATGATGAGAATGTTGAAGAGATGATGCTAGAGGATGAAACCACATTCATTGATTTTGTGGAAGACCCAATTGAACTTGCGAATGATTTTAATGATGCCGAGACTTTGGTTAAGGTAGAAAACGACGAAGAATGGTTGCAAGGTTTAATAGAGGACCACGATATACAAGAGGTAAGTAATTCACTCGAATTTTTTAAGGATGAAGAGGATTCTATAATACAAGAAATTGTGCAAGGTTTGTCTAACCCTTTGCATATTGATTCTTCTCCTTTACCTCTTATTGGTTTGAATGTATATGCTTCGAAAGTATTTTTGGATGATTTTGTTTCTAAATACCCACCATTGGAAACACTTGATGCTAACACTATGCAGGTTTGCCAAGAGGAATACATGGAAATTCCCAAATTCTATGTTCTTTATACACTTCCGAGTGTGGACGAGAATAAGTGTGGGGAAATTTCTATCGAGCGATAATTTCACTATTGTTTTCTTGTGCTAATATTTGTATGGAGTTATTGTTTGCAAAAAGGTATTATGGGTGGATCCTCAAATTTTCCGATTGTTAGTATATGGGGAATGAATCTTGCAAGAGCCAAGTCGGGCCGTCGACTTTAAAACAAGCGCTTAATGGGAGGCAACCCATAGGTTTTGTATTTCTTATCTTTTTGCTTTTTGTTATTTCTTTTTCTTGTTTCTTATCATGTTAAAATTTCCCACCTTGACTTTACTAGGAGGATTCAATTACATTGAGGACAATGTAAAGTTTAAGTGTGGGGGAGTGGTTAAGCATGAATATTAAAAAAAAAAAAAAAGTTTTACTTAAAAATTCCTACTTTTAAAGATTTTAGAATCACTAGCATACTTCTAGGTATGTTTACATAGAGATTTTGACCGACATAATTGAACTTGGAAATGTTAGAGAACTACATTCGGATTTCTTGCTTGTTAGAGTGTTAAATAATGGATTTAATCATGCCGGTGATGCGAATTTGGTGCAGGGAGAAATGCGTTATTAGAGTTGCTGATCAATCATTAGTGGAGACTACCCGTATTCATATCATGTGAGGCACCGACCAGAAATTAAAGAGCTTTCTTTTGAGTGTGTGTCACCGTAAGTAAATTCCGGGTAGAATGGTGAGCTACCCAACCTCCCACCAATAGAAGCACTACTCTTTGATCTCTTGAGTGCTAATTTTGTCAATCATAAGGGTGACGTCTATAGATGAAAGCCGCCTTCTTGTAGTTCGATTTGCAGTTAGCACCATTCTCTCTCTCAACAACAACGGATCCATAGAAACACACTCATCATCAACAAGGAGCGACATCAAAATCTACAAGGAAAGTTGGAAAAGTTTAAGGTTTACAAGCAACGGAACGAGAAAAAGAGCAAATTTCAAATACAAGTAAAGCAACATACAAATGAGCGGATTTTACATATATATTGAGGACTTACAATACAATGAGGTAATTTTATATTCAAGTATGAAGACTTATTCATAAAAGCGAAGAAAATTAAAAGGTGAGAATTTTTGAAGTTTATGATTTCAAGACGATACAAGTTGTGAAGAATCAAGCGGTAAAATACTTCTCCCACGGCCATGGTTTATTTTTGTATTTTATTTCTCTTGTTTCAAAAAAAAAAAAAAAAAAAAAAAAAAGAGAAAGAAAATTCATAAAAGAAAAAAAAGAAAAAAACAAGAGAAATATTTGTTTTGTAAGCCGTGGGGAAGGAAAATATATAAGGAAGTTTCAAGCGACAAGGATTTAAGGTAAAGAGTTACAAATTGTTAAGGATTTATGAAATTCGAGAGTTTATCATCAATAGTTGAAACCGAAGACGAAGACCAAGAAGATAAAGAAAAGGAGCGGAAGACGTTTCTATTGGATGCCGTGAGAGTGGTGTTATCATAATTGGCGATCGGATGTGAAGGTGAGTAAGTAATCTCATCCTCGATATAAGTGGTTGATTTCCTTTCTTAGAGATCGTCAGAAAAATGGTTTTTCAAAATATTAAAAGATGTGGGTTTTTAAAAAAATATTTCGGAAGTTGTCATTCCCACCATTCAACGTGTTGCAGGAATTCTCTCTTCATTCCTACCGCACACATGTGAGAACCATAAAAAAGCCGTCTTTTTGAGTGCAATTATCATAAAATCCTTTTTGGTGAGGCAGAAGTCGAGGCGAAATGCTTATTGATCGTTTCTCAAACACGCGTTCTCTCATTATGGTGTGATTATTTCTCACTCAGCATTTAAGAATGAGAATATGTTCTTTGGTATTTCTAACTTCTTATTACTAGCATGCAGAAATTCTATGTCCTCATAACTCTTTGGATGCTTGTGACGCTTGAACGCTTTGAAGTTGTGAGTTTTTAGTTTGATTTGCTCGAGGACTAGCAAAGTCTAAGTGTGGGGGAATTTGATAGGTGAATTTACTATCTAGTAGTTTATGCTTTCTTTGCTATTTTTCTTGTAAAATTATGTATTTTACGCTTGTTTTGAGTTTTATAGCTACTTTGGAGTCGCACGGAGGAAAAGAAGAAGAAATCACCCTATTTGAGCCAAAAGGGTAAAATTGTCATTTCACCAAGGAGGGAATACTATATGGAGCCCAGCCAAGGTTAAGGGGTGACTCAAATTACTGAAGGAAGGACAATAATAGTTAAGGGGAGGTCAAAGAGGTGTCCCTTATCCAAAAGAAGGGAGTGAACTCTGACCCATAACCAAGCCCACATGTCTGAATCTACCCATACCCTAACCTAAGCCCATCCATCCACACCCTGCTCCATACCCTAACCATACCCGGATCCAAACCCGAAACCGAATCCGCCCCAGCTTTCACTTACCCAACCCTGAATCTGTCGAGAAGATTATCTTCTTCTCTTGTCTCTCATTCTTCATCTCTTTCATTTCGCCTGAAATCGAGAGCTAAGAGCAGTGGATGATGCTGTTGATGAGAGATCGAGAAATTATGATTAACCAAAGCGAATCATGGTTGGTAGCTGTAATTTATGAAACAAATGAGTCCGAGACGAGAAGGGGATCTGATGACTGCTGCTGTTAAAAATCGAGAGGATTGATGAAGTAGAAGATTAGGGTTCGTGCAGTTGAAGGTCGAGAATGATGCTCAAAGCTCAGAGTGAGATAGAGATGGAGAAATTAAGGTTTGTTATCTCTGAAAACCAAATGAAAATGGAGTTAGGGTTTTTATTGCTGTTTCGATTAATGGGTTTGATGGTCTTGAATGTTGAGTCGAAACTGGGTTAATCTCTGAGATAATGATGTTATGAAATGGGTTCCTGCGGCTGCTGCTGTGGCGATTTGAAGACATAGAGAAGAGCAGATTCAAGTTCTGAGGCGTTGCTGCTGCACAGGAGATGGTGGTGGTCTTTGATGTTCAGGGAGATGAGGATGAATGTATCGAGATCGAGTGAATGTTAACTGGGTATTGGTTGGCTCAACAGAGAGGATTATCGGTGGGTATTGGCAGTGATGATGTTGCTGTCGTAATTAGTTCAGATCAAGCTCAGAGAAAGAATGGAAGGTGGAAGCTTGAGAAGGTTCAAATTACAGGTATGAGTTGATGGGTGGCAATGGTGAATGGAATTGAATTGTTACAAGGAGGCAGTTGCTGAGATGTGTGCAGCTCCAAGTGGTATTGGTGGTTGTTGCTAGGATTTGAATCAGAGCTTTGAGTAAAGGATAAGGCCTTGGAGACTTGACTGTGCAAATTCAGGTGCAGAGAATATGCTGAATTGGGAAGATTGCGTCACAGGGATGACATTGCAGCTGAGCTGAGATGGATTGATGTTACAGTTGCAGGTGGCCTGACTGAGCTGGAGGAAATGGAGCTGATATTTATGCTGGCCTAGGAATTGAAGTTGCAGCTGGGATTGAGTTGAACTTGCTGGTGGCAAATGAGTCTGATAGTGCTCTGGTGATGCATAAGGTGGTCTTACTTAGGGATGAATGTGGAGAAGCTGTATTGAATGGGGTCTCTGATGAGACTTGAGTCAGGTTGAGTTTGTGGTAGTGGTTCTGGGACTGTTACAAGGTTGCAGCTCAAGGCAAAGATGTTATAGAGTTGATTGAAGCTGTTAAAGAGAACAAAGATGTGAAATGGTCGAAACTAGATGAATGCTTAGGAATTTCACAGAGGCGATGAAGTAGAGGGCTCGAAATTGGCCGGGAAGTCCTCAGTAAATAAACGGAACTCTACTCTAGGTTCTCCACTCCGGCGATTCAACTCGGCGATGACCGATCCAGCCGATCCAACTCGCCCCAGTTAGATCAGTTAGCCGAGTAAGATGCTGACTCGGTGGCTGACTCCTTTATGACTTGACCCGCTGACTAACAGTTGACTGACGGTTGACCTGTTTGACCGTTAGTCCTAACGGTGGACTGGCGGAATATTCCGTCGAATATTCTCCCGACGACGTGAACTTTTTCAGGTGGCGGGCGGCGACTATTCCGGCCGAATTCCGGCCACAATCCCAGTTTTCCGACGAGCCAAAAATTCCGAATTTTCTATGGACTTCTCTCATGGGTGTGAAGACTTGGGCTAGGAATTGGATGGAGAATTGGACTCAAATTTGGAAAGAGAAGGTGGAAGAGTTGAGAAAAGCTTGGATTTGGAAATTGAATTGCAAAAGAAAAAGGATTCTATTCCTTGGAAGATTTGGAGAATATTGAAGCCTATAAATAGAGAAGTTTTCTACAACCTCTCTAGACATCTCTACACACACAACAATTCTTTTCTTTTCTTATTCTTTGTGTGAACTCTTTAACATGAGTAGCTAATTTTATTGATTGAGGATGAATTCCTAGTTCTTAACATATGATTTAAGTTTTTGTTTTCAATTCTATCTTGAAGTTTTTCACATAATTATCGTTTGTTTTTACTAATAGGAATGATCTTAAAGACATTCATGATTGATTGATAGATTGTTTGGAGTGCACGCTAAATTGATTTGTTAATTTGATCTAAAGCTAGTGAAAGTTAGGAGATAAGTAATCGTTTCTTGACTCTTTACATAAGTAGCAAACACGAGACCTTGCGGAGGGATTCCGTGGAGCAATTGTGTGTAGAAACAACGTTAGCAAGTAGACCTTGATCTAAGAGTCTAACTACTAATATTAACCTAATAAGTTCATGAATCTTAATGCGTTTATTTAAATTACATCTAGAGTGAGCTACTACTAGGTGGTTTGGTAAATAGAATCCGGTAGTCGAGAACTTCCGTGTCCGGTGATACAAGGGATTTAGGGGTTTAGCACTGAGCTAGCTGCTTTACCTACGGTTGGTGATAATTTGTGACTAATAACAAGTAGAAGAGAACATAACTTTAATCATTGTTTCGTAACGAAGAAGGATTCCTTGATCTTGTCTCTCTTATTGCTTTCAACTTTATCTTTTAATTGCTTTGTTTATTTTCTTTTTCTTTTTACACCCCCCTTTCGTGACAATTTTTACAACTAGAATCTCTTGCTCCTCGTGGGATCGACCTTGACTACCCTATATTACTTTTTAATTAGGTAGTAAAGTATTAATTAATTTGATTGCACCTACGACGCGCATCAACTAGGTACTAGGATCGGTTCCCACATATATATGGTATGTAACTTGTATTTGGTGCACACGTCCATAGGATCGGTTCCCAATAACTATAAACGTGTTGCACATGTTCATAGGATCGGTTCCCAATAACTAGAAACTTGCCGCACCTTTTATAAGGATCGATTCCCCTTTTGTGATCGGTTACACCTCTTCATAGGATCGGTTCCCCAATGACTAGAGTTGGTCATACCAATAACAACAAATCGATCATACCATTTCAGGTGATTACTTAAGATCGGTTTCACTAATAAAAGTCATACCAATACAAAAGTCAGGCCTTGTGAATAGTTTTACCAAGAACACAAGCAAGTCATGAGCGGTTATACTAATCACACATATTGGTAATCCAAAGATTTGCAATGAATAACAGATACCAATAAGCCTAGCGATTTCCCTTTCAATTCACAAAACAAGTTTATGAACTACTTCCTTTAAACAAATATAAAACATTGTTTCCTAGGATGAAATCTTCACCTTTACCCATACACATAATCACAATAGTGTTCATACGATTATGTCGATGTCTTATATACAAAGTTCAAAAGATATGTGTTATAATTCGTATTGTATTCCTTAATACTATGTCTAACTGGAGTATAATCATTCATGCTTCGCATTTATGTTTTCAATATGCACGACTTGAAAGATACGTTAGGGAATGAAACAGTTCAAGTCAAATATTACTAACCTCAAGAGGAAGGATGATGTCGTCGTTGTAGCTCCTTACTTCTTCGCTTCTTCAAGTATTCAAGTAATACTTGTAATGTCTCATATCCTAATACTTTCAAGCTAACCTATACGAAGTTGACTCTTGTACATAATCAAGCGACTCTTTAAATGAGTTTTGATTCACTAAAATATGACAACCAAACTTGACATACCAACGCTTGGTGAGTTCAACCGAGCTATGCTCTAAAACAGTCTTTGCTACAAGATATAGATGAGTCGTTGACAAAGGCTCTTCCGTTTAATCTAATAAACACCTTTGTCTGGTTAGATCAATCTAACTTTAACTACCGAAATAGTAAAGTATAGATTCTCAATCAATCAATATAGATCTCAAATAGAAACTATAAAGTGATGTCAATCTTACGCGACTAATCAATCGAATAAATCAGATTCTAGTTAGTTCCCAGCCGATCAAGGTTTGTGGACACAATATAGAAAAACCAATAAGAAATCTTTTTCGTCTTCAAATCTTCTTTAATCTTCAATAACCTGCACAACACCACTTGAATGTATTGTGATCAATCACGCACAGAACGGAGTTTGTTAACAATGGATTTTCACAAGATGTCTTTAGATCTAACAACAGTTCTAAAGATCCCATTGATACTTCATTCTAGTTTGAGTGAATATATCAGAAGAGAAGATTCTCAAGAATAAACAAACTAGGTGCAATCAAAGTTTCAACAACCGTTAGTCAATCAAATCAATCGAAAGCTCATAAAACTGCAATTATGTAGTTTCCCACCAACGGTACTTGTAGAGATTCTTGATCCCACAGAAGTCTTTTAACGAGCGGCCGTAAGAGATTTCACCTAATTAGGATACTTTCCTCTCTGAATAGACAACTCCACCAGAAACAACAAGAAATGAAGTTTTCCCGGCTCTTATGATAGTTTGCTAGTGAAAAAGCGGGGGTACAACAACCACACCCAATATTTCGATTAGAAATCTGTATGGACTAACTCCAATATACTTTTAACAGAATCAACTAGATAGTCAGACTCAATCTTAATAAAAGTATATCAAAGAGTTATATCTCTCTTTCTCGATTCAATACTTACTCAAGCAAATAGAAATCTGCGAGTCTAATTGAATACAAGAGAAAACACTTGAACGGTACCAAAGACCAATGTTCAAGGATCAATCAATTTTAATCAACAACCGAAGGTTGGATTTCCCAATTAATCGATTCAAACGCACAACCTGTGATATTTCAATTATATAACAAAATATAATGCGGAAAATAAATAACACAGACACCAGAGGTTTTGTTAACGAGGAAACCGCAAATGCATAAAAACCCCGGTACCTAGTCCAGATTGAACACACACTATATTAAGCCGCTACAGACACTAGCCTACTACAAACTAACTTCGGTCTAGACTGTAGTTGAACCCCAATCAATCTCACACTGATCCAAGGTACAGTTGCGCTCCTTACGTCTCTGATCCCAGCAAGATACTACGCACTTGATTCCCTTAGCTGATCTCACCCACAACTATGAGTTGCTACGACCCAAAGTCAAAGACTTTAATAAACAAATCTATATCACACAGAAAAGTCTACGATAATAGATAAATCTGTCTCCCACAAAAATACCTACGAGTTTTGTTCCGTCTTTTGGTAAATCAAGGTGAACAGGAACCAATTGATAACCCGGACTTATATTCCCGAGGAACATCCTAGTATTATCAATCACCTCACAATAATCTTAATCGACTAGCGAAAGAAGATATTGCGGAATCACAAACAATGAGACGAAGATGTTTGTGACTTCTTTTATATCTTGCCTATCAGAGAAATCAATCTCAAGCCAATCTTTATGATTGCACTTAGTAGGATAGAAACACCAAGATCAGATCGCACAACTACGAGAAAGTAGTATCGGCCTGGCTTCACAATCCCAATGAAGTCTTCAAGTCGTTAACCTACAGGGTCTCGATAGAAACCTAAGGTTAAAGGATAATCGACTCTAGATTATACAACTAGTATCACACATGAGGTGTAGGGATTAGGTTTCCCGGTTGCTAGAGTTCTCCCTTATATAGTCTTTCAAATCAGGGTTTGCAATCAATGTTAGCTTAGCAACAAAGCATTCAATATTCACCGTTAGATGAAAACCTGATTAGATTTAAGCTAATATATTTCAACCGTTAGATCGAAACTTAGCTTGTTACACACAAATGAAATGCACGTTTTTAGGTCTGTGTAACCGTACCCAAACATGTACATTTAGTTGGTTCAACAGTAGTTAACCAAATGGTTAGCCATATGAGCACTTTCATATCAACCATATTCTTCTTTACCATAACTAGTTCAAATGACTCAAATGAACTAGTTAGAGAGTTGTTCAATTGCTTAGATCTTTATAATATACACAATTGAAACAAAAACGATTTGATTCACTCGAATCGATTTATGAACATTATAGCCACGGTTTGCAATTATGCATTCCTTAGTTTATATAAGTTTAAGTTCACAAATAATCGTTTTTAGAAAATAACCAACTTAAGTACGCGAAGTGGTACACGGACTAAGTACCCGGAATAAGTTTGTTTTTAGTTTACAAACTCCAGCAGAATTTCTCGGGATGAGAACTTCCGACAGTACGCGGACTTGGTACGCGGACTCTAGTTCCGGTTTTCCTGAGCAGCAAAGTACGCATACTTTGGTTCAAGGAATAAGGACTTACACACATATGTGTTACCACACAATGTTTATATCCTTCCATGGTTATGTAATCTAAACTCTCATTTCAATCATTGAAACATTCTTAGAGGACGTTATATAGTTGTTATTCACAAACCATTTTTCGTCAAAGCCATTTTTAAGTGATTGAAACTTAATATGACTTTCGTCACTAGTAAAGATGAACTTGGCCAAAGCGAAAGCTTACCAGCACATATTTCGAGAAATAGATAAGCGAGATAAACTCGGCTCGAAATAGAAAATGTGTATAATCATAGTCTATATAGCAAAACGACTTTTGTATCAAGATAGGAGATAGAATAGATAGACTTTTGAGTGACAGATAAGTTCAAGTCTCCACATACCTTTTAGTCGATGAAGTTCCACAAGTTCCTTGAGTAGTTCTTCGTCTTTGTATGATGATCGCTTGAGCACAACTACACTTTCTATCCTTGTCCGAGACTTAGCTAATAGTAGACTAGAAATCAAGACTTATAGTTTTGATCACTAACATTGACAAACGTGCTTGAGATAGCAACGCATGCGAGTTCGACTGAGCAGTGCTCTAACAATCTCCCCCTTTGTCAATTTTAGTGACAAAACTATCAATACATATGGAATAGAAAAATAGATAAATAAACTTTTGTAGCTTCTCTTCCACATGCCTGATCTTCTTGGTTCTTCAACATTACTCGAAATCTTCGTCACTTCCAAGTACTCCAATGATTCCAAAGGTTGTAAGTTTAGTATCATCGTTGTTGAAAATCCGTAGCCATAACAATGAGAAAACAAGAATTCTCAATCATTGTTACACAATGTAATAGTATTATTACACATCATCAAAGTTCAATTGCATCACAACTTCGACAACAATACTATGATGATATGTATCACTCCCCCTTAGTCAATACTCCATCTCACATGGAAACCACTCCCCCTTACATAATGATCCGAAAACCATATGTATTTGTAGTGTGAACTACACATTAATTCTCCCCCTTTTTGTCAATAAAATTGGCAAAGGTACGAAAACTAGTGGGATGCTAATGACATTTCCATAGAGACATTTCATGACCAAAAGAAAATACATATCAAATTTTTAGATGCAATCATATAGCCGAAGCTAAATGCTTTCATCAAGGAGTTTATAAAGATACAAGATAACCCCTTGTTGATGGTGGGTTTTCATTTGAGGTTAAAATTGTAAAAAACCGGAAAAAATTATGCGCTGACATCTTGTAAAAGATAAAGCCATTTATAAGTGTTGGATACTCCCTCACTTAATTCACCAAGAATGGAGCATGTGGCAACAATCCCATTCTGTGAATACATGAAATTCCTCCAGGTTGGAGCATGTGGCAACAATCCCATCCTGTGAATTTCTAATCAGCCTTGTATTTCCAGTACTCATTATCAGTGTGGCATGACGACTCACGAACCTCCAAGCACTATAATGAAACCATGTACGAAATACCCGTACAGGCTGACTCTCGGTGTGTTATACTAGCCCGATTGAGCCCCTCTCGGTGTGTTATACTAGCCCGATTGAGCATCCGGATTGACCGTATCAGTCCCGGAGGATGATCGCATGATCATCCAACTCCATAAGCATGATTGGATGACCCAGATCAATTCCATCACCCCCAAGCAGGTATGGAATACCCACTGCCGAACCAATGCGGAACCCGCACGGTCGGCCATTCGCCTAGCTTGCCAAAAAAAACGTTCATACCAAGCATTATGGACGGAAAACCCTAAATTAGGGTTTGCGGCATATTACATGTGTCGCAAAACAGTCTCAACCATCCATCTTCGCAGGTATAGATGGAGGGTGTAGATGTAGATTCAAAGGGCCCTAGAGCATGTCAACACGATCACCGCGGGCCCGCCTACACACTTGACCAATCGGTCAAGACCAACCATGTTTGGTCGTGACAAAATCGTCGCCCAAACAAGAGAAGACGCACGTCTTTGAAACCCAAAATTAGGGTTTTGAGCATCACGAGCGTCCATCTTCTCCGGCATAAACGGAGGGTCCAAGATTAGATTAAGCAGTCCGGTCATACCAAAGATGACCACCGTGGACCCATATATTCCCTAACCCAATCGGCCAAGGCATATCATGCCCGGCTAATCCAAAACGCACGCTCAAACTAGCGTGGTCACACCTCCCAAACCGCAACCGATCTTGACCACTCAACTTCGCCGGACGATTTGGATGGCTCGGATCACGTTTTAATGGGATATGCAGGTATAGGCGTGAACATCAGCCTACCACCTTCACACCAGGCCAATCGGCCAAGACCGACCAAGATTGGTCGTCTTGGAACGTGCGCCTGAAGAGGGCGTGACGTGCGGCCCTTGCGGCACTAGTTTTTGGTCGCAAATCGATCTCGACCACTCGATTTCACCGGGATGAATTGAGTGACCCAGATCATACTTTCGTGAGGTAATGGGGTACATGGCGCCTACACCATCATGCCGTCTACACACATGTATGGTCGGCCTGGCCAAGGTTGTATCCCATGCTTGGTTTCGACCAAGTCAAGAGTGATGCCTCGCGCACCTCTTCAAAACCCTAATTTCATTAACGGTCGCAGATGAGTGTCTCAAAGATCATCTCATCCGTCCAACTTCACCAGCCTTGGTTATACAACCCCGGTCGGGAGTTAGTTGGTCGGTGAGGCGTCATTACCCATCACTTTACCACACCATGATGCAAAGACTCGCATAAAATACACACGATACTTCACAAGTATCAACTTCATGAATAACGCAATTATTCAAATCAAGCATTACATGCTACCTATCGTGGATCCACGATCCACACATTCCGGACATCAATCATGTCACAAACCGGGGATACATGCGGGGTATTGGTCCGGCGGTTTACGGCGTGCGGCGTGCAACGCGCCATCACAAGAACGTGTTAGGAAGTCATGGACGGTTGGAGATGAACAGGAGAAGTGGGCAAGGCTGGTCGTGTATCACCAACGCACAACTCCACTACTCCATCACTCCACTTCCTCCACTTCCCACGAGAGACGTGAATAAGACTCAATGACTTGTATAAATAGGTTCTCCGCCCTATTTCCAAACAACGGAGAAAAAAACAGAGAGAAAAACAACAAGAAAACATCAGAGCCTGCTTACACCAATCGTAATCTTGTTCACTTTCCTGTTGCAAGTCATAAGCAAGTCTACACCTTCACATTCTCAACACCTTCTTCGCTTCCCTCCCTAAGATCAACCCCATCTCCTTCACTTTGTGACCGAAACAAGTCTGGAACGGCCATTTCTTGGTTTAGGCCAGACTTTCACAGATTGATCTCTCGAATCTACAAGCACTCACCGCGCAGTGTATTTGTTTAAGGTTTAAATTCATTCCTCATCCACACCACAAATTACCAAATTCCGCAGGAGTAGTTTTCACCCATAAACAATTGGCGACCACAGTGGGAGGTTAATCTCTCGGTTGTAAAGTCAATTTCTCCGAAATCCGATTCAATTTCATCAGTTTCAAAAAGGGTAGATCTTAGGACCAATCAACAATTCATTTCAAGATGGTGGAACTCAGGTCTGGATCAGCAATCAATTCGGATGGAGCTAGTGCGGATAACACTCCCGGTGTTGATGTACCTGTCAGTGGAGCTACCGTAGCCAACACATCTCGAGGAGCCGTTACCTCTATCACCAACACTAGCGGAGCATGAGACATCCCCGTAGGTGTAACGCCTCCCATCACCAGATCCAGAGCAGCCGCAAATCCCGGCATCTCCTCAAGTGTAACGCCTCAAAGTGGTCACCGAGCAACAACTTTCACTCCCTCATCAGGATGAGGAGCCGGAGGTACAAGAGGAGGACCACCGTCTATTACCATTGAAGACTTGATGGAGAAACAGGAAGTTCTTGCTAAGACTCAAACAGATATGGCCGCAACTCAGAAGGAGGTACTCACTTTCCTCAAGACCTTGACTGAACGATTGCCGTAAGATTCACGTCAATCTTTGGAGCCAACAAGAAATGCCTTCAATTCACCCGGAGCAGGCGTTTCCACTCAGACCCACATGAGTGAAGAAGCTTGTGTGGCTCCTGAATGTTCAAGAGAAAGGGACCAGACACCCAACTTCATCACACGTGAGGATCTAGAACGACTCCTTCAAAGCCGAGGCAAAGGAAATCTGACGGATGCACACCAACACCAACCTCCATACCCTCAAGATATGCAACGAATCCCTCTTCCAATAGGTTACACCTCTCCCCAGTTCTCCCTCTACGACGGTACTGGTAGTGCTCGTGAACATGTCTCTCGATTCTTGGAATCCTTAGGGGAACATGAATACAATCATGTTCTGCGCCTAAAAGAATTCTCGAAATCACTTACGGGGAGGGCGTACACTGGTACAACAACATCGCGCCTAACAAAGATATCCAAATGGAGCGAGATGGTCGAGTGCTTTCTACGTAAAGTATTTCTTCGTGTCCGAACAAATCACCTTTTCAGATCTAGGAAGAATTCTTCAGCGGAACAACGAGCATCCTAACGACTTCGTCAAAAGGTTCAGAACTCAAGCGCTGGATTGTCATGACCCGAACGTCACCGAACGACAATTGGTGGAGTTGTGCATCAACGGGATGATACCCATATACCGCGCTCTGTTAGAGAATTTGGGCTTTCAAACATTCTCTCGAACTCCATGAAGCCGCCAAGCGTTCAAAGAACAACCGCACCAAGCATTGCTAGAAAGAACCAGAGTCGTTCGAAGTGAAGATTCACGTGAAAGTCGAGGGAGCAGGCGCCTCACGAACAAGCAATACAACACTGGTCCTTCCGTGAGTGTAGTGGGCGGAGGAGAGAAAAGGAAAGCTCCAGTGACGGAACAACAAACCAAGCGGACATCCCCGGCACACAAGACTTCATCTCGAAAAGGAGCAGACAAAACTCCTGCACAAAACACTAAAGACACGGGTTTTCCTTTTCCCATGAATGAAGTGATAGAACTCTTGGAAGCATGGATCCAAGACGACGCCGTAAAGCCGCCCCTATCGACGTCCTCCAACCGAGGAAGAAATGGGCAGATCCCAAATATTGTTGCTACCACAGGTTCGTCCATCATCCAACCAAAGATTGCAACAGGTTGAAACAAATATTCAGGGAAAAGGTAGAGACAGGGGAACTCCGGCTTGGAAACGAAGGTGTTCATAGAGACCCTCTACCTATCAGAACCGCATGATTTTCGGGGATTCTGATTCGCAAGACCGTACAATCTATGATGGAGCACATATGTGGAATCTTGTACTTCTCCAAAGGAAAGCGTCAAGACATATTTGCGGCCCTCAACCACGTTGTGTCGTAGGCATTTGTATCCGGTGGCAGTCCCAGAACCCCGGTCTTTCCCGAAGGACGTGAGCAATGGAAACTGGGACTCCTAACCGTCACTCGTTTGAGAGACGTTGAGTTCGATAACGCGTTGATTAATACGGCTTCGAATTTAACATCATTACCGTCAAGACCTTGAGAGCGGCAAAGATTTCAAGCGAGGAAGCTACTCGTCACCCGACTGTGGTTAAAGATTCAGCAGGAGAGCCCAGAGATGCATATGGATACATCGATCTTGAAGTCAAATTGGGTGATGCCTCGACGCAAGCAAAGTTCTACATAGTCAAAGATCATCCCAACTACGACATGATCCTAGGACATTCTTGGATGCATGACAACAAAGCAATACTAGGAGTCTGTCCTCTGCCGGTTTCGATACCTGAAAGAATCTCCAACACGCCTTCTGGACCTCCTGATGGCTGTCTATTGCCGCACCAAAGAACTTACCAATGTGACACAACTTCTGGGAGAGAGCCTGTCAAAGATACATTGAAAAGTTCCGATCTCAAGTAAGTCTCGCCACGCAACCTTCTTTACAACCTACCGCCCTCGTTCCGACAAGTCCTGGGACTGACTCCAACCAACGAACCAACCCCGACTAAGCGATGTGAATGGGCAGCCGGCCCTTTCAAACGTTTTATCAAGAGTGTAGAGGCTGTCTTGGTCAAAGACGATAAGACGAAGGTCCAAGTATTTGCACGTTCAAACCCATTTGGGATTGGAGATCTGGTGACGAAGACGGCTACATTCAAAGTCGGGAGCATGACGGTGAAAATGACCACTCCACCTGACTCTCCCACCGAAAGAGAAGATGAACCGCACTGCAGCAGATGTTATCCTAGGCGGCTACCGCAAGCTCATCAACGCCGATAAACTAGAAGGCATAACAATTCACTCAAAATGGCTCAAACCCTACCGAACTTAAGACACTTTGTGCTACCACTTTCCAAAGATCCTCCACCCTTTGAAAATCTTTGTGCTATTTTTTCCAGCGTGTTTCCTTTTACAATTTCATGTCATATTTGTAATTCCCCGTAAATGATTGCAATACTTGCATTCATAGTTAGGGTTTCAATTTTCAATTTTCAATTTAGTTGAAACACTATTTCCATCTGAGAACCTCTTTACTCACACAAAGTCCCGAGTCAGCCTAAATCAATCCACCGGAGCAAGAAAGGAAACCCTAAGCAAACATCTCACGGGAAGAAGGAAATAGAACATGTGCACAAAAGGAAAATGATTTGAGACATCTGCCCCAGCAAGGCCAGGAAGATCTTGCATCAGGAACACATGTCCGTAAGTATTCCATAATGGCATTACTTCTTTTATCACAAAGAATTACGTGTGAAGGCACACCCTTGCGCCCGAGAAGATTCAGTTGCAGTCTTGACAAAGGGTTATAAAAAAAAAATTATTCAAACAATCAAATGGAAGAAAAACCTTGAACCCGGCCGCCACCGAGTACAAGGAAGATGTTCGAGTGTACAAAATATACTTGGAAAGAAGAAAAAAGAAAAGAGGTTTTAGTCGCCAAGAGAGTCGACCTCGCCCGCACCGCCACAATTGGGTTCTTCTCCATCACCTGTTGATGCTCCCTCTCCGGATCTCCTCGCCTTCGCATCGGGCATCTCCGCAAACATCGCGCTCCATCCCAACATCATCGGCGGGAGTATCAAAAGGCACATCAATATTAGGGGCCACGCAGATTGCTTTCAAATGTTCAGGTTCGTCTGTATCGGAATCAAGAATTATCACGCGGTCCTAGACCGGGTAATCACACTTGCCTTCATTCGGAGGTCGTTTATGCTCAACTCTCCGCCTATTCAACCGCGCTGCAAATCTCTCTGCCCTTGCGCTTACTAGTGTCTGCAGCATTTCCTCGCGCCTCCACCGCTCCTCCATGTCAATCGCAGCTGAAAGTGCACAGATACGTCCTCTGGCAATACGAAGGTGTGAAATAGACATCCCCTGTATAGCACGGCCGACTTCGCGAAGCGGAAGATCGATCTTAGCCATTACATCTTCGTGTGCACGGTTTTCGGGCTTGTCAACTTCGAAACTTCTTTCTGGGGAAGCAACAGAATGATCGTCCGCCGCTTCCATGATAAAATGCAAAGGAGAGGAGGTTATGAGCGCACAAAAAAAAATCAAAAATCAAATCAATCGATCAGTCAATCAGAAGATCAGAGCAATACCTGAGATGAAGAATAAACGACCGCGAGAGATGATTCTTTATAATCTCGCAAGTCGACAGAATCCCAGGAGGAAAAGAAGTCTTTACTTGCCACCTATGAAGGCTGCTAATTCGGGATAACAATCAACGAGGCTTATCAGATATACCCGAGGGAAGACGTGTATGATAAAAGAAGTACACATGAAGAAGGGACCGAGCTCGAGATATATGCAAGAGGAACCAAAGCGACTCACTGAGATCAAGTCCTGTTTCCTTCGCATCCTTAATCGTAACCAACTGGTCCGGTGGCAAC
Organism: Papaver armeniacum; assembly: GCA_023531295.1. Taxonomy (NCBI): domain Eukaryota; kingdom Viridiplantae; phylum Streptophyta; class Magnoliopsida; order Ranunculales; family Papaveraceae; genus Papaver; species Papaver armeniacum. Next base: position 98,069 of record JAJJWW010015797.1, read on the forward strand.
GCCCGACGATGTGAAACTATCCCAGTAAATATGTATTCGCTTTAGCTTGGTCATTTCAGTATATAAATATTCCACCATCTCATGCCTACCCCACAATAGTGTAACCATTATGTGTTAGGCAGGGGACTTAATGTTGATGGTGGGTTTTCATTTGAGGTTAAAATTGTAAAAACCAGAAAAAATTATGCGCTGACATCTTGTAAAAGATAAAGTCATTTATAAGTGTTGGATACTCCCTCACTTAATTCACCAAGAATGGAGCATGTGGCAACAATCCCATTCTGTGAATATATGAAATTCCTCCAGGTTGGAGCATGTGGCAACAATCCCATCCTGTAAATTTCTAATCAGCCTTGTATTTCCAAAGTACTCATTATCGGTGTGGCATGACGACCGAGTGTTACTCTTACGAGTAACACGAACCTCCAAGCACTATAATGAAACCATGTACGAAATACCCGTATGGCCGACTCTCGGTGTGTTATACTAGCCCGATTGAGCCCTCTAGGTGTGTTATACTAGCCCGATTGAGCATCCGGATTGACCGTATCGATCCGGATATGATTCGACCGCATGATCATCCAACTCCATAAGCATGATTGGATGACCCGGATCAATTCCATCACCCCCAAGCGGTATGGAATACCCACTGCCGAACCAATGCGGAACCCGCACGGTCGGCCATTGGCCTAGCTTGCCAAAAAACGTTCATACCAAGCATTATGGACGGAAAACCCTAAATTAGGGTTTGCGGCTGTTGATGGTGGATTTTCGTTTAAGGTTAAATTTGTAAAAAACCGAAAAAATCATGCGCTGACATCTTGTAAAAGATAAAGCCATTTATAAGTGTTGGATACTCCCTCACTTAATTCACCAAGAATGGAGCATGTAGCAACAATCCCATTCTGTGAATACATGAAATTCCTCCAGGTTGGAGCATGTAGCAACAATCCCTTCCTGTGAATTTCATATCAGCCTTGTATTTCCAATACTCATTATCGGTGGGGCATGACGACCGAGTGTTACTCTTCTGAATAACACGAACCTCCAAGCACTATAATGAAACCATGTACGAAATACCCGTGATGGCCGATTCTCGGTGTGTTATACTAGCCCGAGCCCTCTCGGTGTGTTATACTAGCCCGATTGAGCCCCTCTCGGTGTGTTATACTAGCCCGATTGAGCATCCGGACTGACCGTATCGGTCCGGATATGATCTCGACCGCAGATCATCCAACTCCATAAGCATGATTGGATGACCCCGCATCAATTCCATCACCCCCAAGCGGTATGGAATACCCACGGACGACCCGCATGGTCGGCCATTGGCCTTTGCTTGCCAAAAGACGTTCATACCAAGCATTATGGACGGAAAACCCTAAATAAGGGTTTGGCATATTACATGTGTCGCAAAACAATCTCAACCATCCATCTTCGCGGTATAGATGGAGGGTGTAGATGTAGATTCAAAGGGCCCAGAGCATGTCAACACGATCACCGTGGGCCGCCTACACACTTGACCAATCGGTCAAGACCAACAATGTTTGGCCGTGACAACATCATCACCCAAACAAGGAGTGGCGCACGGCTTTTGAAAGCCAAAATTAGGGTTTCAAATCATCACGTGCGTCCATCTTCTCCCGCACGAATGGAGGGTCACAGATTAGATTAAACAAGGGCCGGTCATACCAAAGCATGACCACCGTGAGCCCATCTACCCCCTCATGTGTTCGGCCAAGGCATATCACGCCTGGACAATCCAAAACGTGCGTCCAAACTAGCATGGCCGCACCTCCCAAACCATGAACCGATCTCGACCGCTCAACTTCACCTGGATGATTTGAATGGCTTAGATCACGTTTTCATGGGATAGTCGGTATAGGCATGATCACCACCTGCCATCTTCCCGTCAAACCCATCGACCAAGACCGACCAAGATGTGTCGTCTTGAAACGCGTGCCCGAACTAGGGATCTCACGCCGGTTTCCAACTCCTTTGCGGCAACGGATTTCTGCCGCAAACCGATCTCAACCACTCAACTTTACCGGTTAAATTGAGTGGCCTAGATCGCACCTTCATGGGACGGTAAGACATGGACGTGTACACCAAAGCATGCCATCTACATACACGTCCCGGTCGGTCCTCTCCAAAATTCTTCCATTACTTGGTTTCGACCAAGTCAAGAGTCATGCTTGCGCTCCTCTTCAAAAAACCTAATATTCATTAACGGTCGCAGATGAGTGTCTCAAAGATCATCTCATCCGTCCAACTTCACCGACTTGGTTATACAACCCAGTGGTCGAAGTTATTTGGTTAGTGAGGCGTCATTACCCATCACTTTACCACACCATAATGCAAGACTCGCATAAAATACACATGATACTTCACAAGTATCGACTTTCCGAATAACACGGTTATTCAATTCAGCATTACATGCTATCTTTCGTGGATCCACGATCCACACATTCCATACATCAATCATGTCACAAAGGGGGGGATACATACGGGGTATTGGTCCGGCGGTTTACGGCGTGTAGCATGCAACGCGCCATCACAAGAACGTGTCGGGAAGTCATGGACGGTTAGAGATGAACGGGAGAAGTGGGCAAGACGGTCGACGCACAACTCCACTATTCCATCACTCCACTTCCTCCACTTCCCACGAGAGACGTGAATGAGGCTCAATGACTTGTATAAATAGGTTCTCCGCCCTATTTCAAACAACAACACAAGTTGAGACGAGACAGAAAACCAAGTGTTAATGCAAATCGTATTCAAACACCCAGAGCCTGCTTGCATCAACCGCAAGCCTGCTCATCTTTCTGTTATAAGTCATAAGCAAGCCAACACCTTCACAATCTCAACACCTTCTTCGCTTCCCTCCCTAAGATCAACCCCATCTCCTTCACTTTGTGACCGAAACAAGTCTGGAACGGCCATTTCTTGGTTTAGGCCGGACTTGCACAGATTGATCTCTCGAATCTACAAGCACTCACCGCGCAAATGCATTTGTTTAAAGGTTTAAATTCATTCCTCATCCACACCCCAAATTACCAAATTCTGCAGGAGTAGTTTTCACCCATAAACAATTGGCGACCACAGTGGGAGGTTGATCTCTCGGTTGTAAAGTCAATCTCTTCAATACCGTTCAATCAATTTCCGAGATGGTTGGTCTTAGGACCAATTCGACAGTCTCAAATCCTGGTGGCTCCTCCAACGGAGATACCCCCCTCCTAACGGTGTATCCGACGGCATACTCAGAAGACTTCCAACATTAAGCGAACTAGAACGGGTACAGGAGATTCACACGAAGAACATGGAGATGATCAAAGAAGCGGTAAACGGCATACTTGATCTCCTCATCAAGATGACGTTAGAAATGAGCATTCAGGGGATTTCTACACCGGGGAGTAATTCCCCTCAGATCAACAGTTTTACTACGAACCAGAGACCAGTGGATCAGGAAGCGGCATCTCTAGTAGAAAGCTTGTGTGAACTCTTGCACCTCTCGAGGAATCAACGGCGAGACGTTTGCCGCAATTAATAAAATAGCTCGGATGCACACCGACTCCTTCTCGTCCGTAAGTCCTAGCTGCGTCGGAAATATCTATAAACAATGTCACATTTACGGAAGACGACATGATGGCAGAGGCGGTCACAACCGGCCCTACATGTTACCGCGCACATCAAGGGCTCAGAGTTCAGGAGAGCCCTCGTCGACACAGGAGCATCTTCGAACGTAATCACTCTCAAGACTCTCAGGACAGCCAAGGTTAGCCCATGCAAGATCGTACGGCAGCCTACCACGATGACGGACTTCGAAGGAAACCAAACCAGCACATACGGGTATGTCAATATGAATTTATCAGTAGGACCTGTCCGGTCAAAAGCAAGGTTTGAAGTCATAGAAAGGGAGCCGGACTACCATATGATACTAGGGAGACCATGGCTTCATGACAACAAGGTCATTCCCGACGTATCACCGGTGCTCGAAGACCATGCTAGACGAGAAAGTCATCCGCATTCCCGCATCATTGTCTCCGTATGCGCCAATATGCGGAGTAGAGCTGTTCGAGCCAAAAGGTACCACACAAGGAGGATCAGACAAAGTCCTGTGCACCCCACTACCCACGTGGGCTTCAATCAAGGAAGGAGACCGACTTACACCACTGGAGGCCAAACACTACAGCACACGTTCTGTAACGAGGCGTCCATCTCTATCCGGTGAGACTCCAACTCATGCTCGCACCAAAAGGGGACGCACTTTCGAGGTGAAACGTGATCAAAAGGGGAGAACAATATACCGGCGCCGCTGTTAGCAATTAGCAGGAGAGACTGGAACCCAGCCTCTCCGCCCAATTGAATGCTGCAAGAATAATGAAACGCAAGACGAAGTACCAGACGCCCCGCAGCAACTACAAGATGGAACCAATTCCACAACTGACGAGCTCGAGACTGTTAACATCGGGAATGAAGAATCTCCCAGGCCGGTCTCTATCAGTTCGACTCTATCCACAGACGAACGTACGAGTCTTGTTCAACTACTCAAGGAGTACCAAGATGTATTTTCCTGGACATACGAGGAAATGCCAGTCCTGGATGAAAAATTGGTCACCCATCACTTACATGTCATACCCGGATCCAAGCCAATCAAGCAATCTCCGAGGCAATTCGGACATGAAGTAGAGGACCAAATCAAGAACGAAATTCGAAGTCGCTAGTGGCTGGCTTCATCGAGCCTATTCATCATCCAACACAGTTAGCCAATGTGGTCCCAAGTAAAGAAGAAAACGGACAGATCCGGTCTTTGCGTAGATTTCGAGACTTGAACAAGTGCTGCCCCAAGGACGACTTTCCTCTACCTAACATCGACATGTTAGTGGAAGCCACCAGCGGACACGGCATGTTCTCCTTCATGGATGGTTATAACGGATACAATCAGATAAGGATGTATGAGCACGATGCGAGTAAGACGACTTTCCGAACCCCTCTTGGCAATTTTTATTATACCGTTATGCCATTCGGTTTAAAGAATGCCGGCGCAACATATCAACGTGCTATGACGGCAATCTTCCACATGCATAAACAAGTAGAAGACTATGTGGATGATATTGTGGTCAAATCAAAAGCTCGAGCAGACCACACAAATGTCTTAAGGCAAGTGTTTGAGAGGTGTCGAGAATACAAGTTGAAGATGAATCCTTTGAAATGTGCTTTCGGTGTCTCTTCGTGTAAATTTCTCGGGATTCCAGGTGACCGCAGAAGGAATAAAGGTAGACCCGTCCAAAACTCAGGCTATCCTCACAATGCCGCCTCCCCGAACCGTGAAAGAACTTCAGAGATTCATGGGCAAGGTGAACTACATTCGACGTTTTATACCTGGTCTAGCCCAACTTACCGCCTCATTCACCACCTTGCTGAAGAAATGAGCCAGTTTTGTTTGGACCGTAACCCAACAAGAAGCTTTTCGGAAAATTCAACGAATACTATCATCTCCAACCGTCATGAAGTCTCCGGTACAAGGGAAGCCATCGGTCCTCTACACCGCCCGGTGACACCGCCGTAGGGGCTTTACTCGCTCAGAAGACGATGAGGGAATCGAACGTCCCATATACTATTTCAGCCGAATATTGAGAGACGCCGAACTCGGATACCCCAGAGCGGAAAAAGCGTGTTTAGCCTTAATCCATTCCATTCGAAGTTTAGGCATTACCTCGCTGTCTAATAGGGTGATACTCGTGTCTAAATCCGATCCTAAGCAAAGTTTTTACTTTCAAAACCGGTCCCGACGGGAGGACAGCAAATGGCTTCTCCAAATGTCAGAACTAGACATAACGTGTGCATCGCCTAGAGCTATCAAGGGCCAAGCAGTTGCAGACTTACTGGCAGCATTTCCCGGAGAAGACGCTACGGGACTACATGAAGAGCTCCCTGGAGAATTTCCGGACGTCTCTATTCTGGAAGAAGAAGTGTGGCTCTTGTATTTTGACGGCTCCGCTACCCCTAGCAAGTAATAATCGGGAGGAGCAAAGGGCGTGGTGTTAGTCTCTCCAACCGGAGAGGTATTTTCACATTCCTTCAAGTTAGACTTCGAATGCACCAACAACTCCATGAGAATATGAAGCTTTCCTCATAGGGCTTTCAATAGCTAAACAAGCAGGAGTCACACGTCTGGAGATAAGAGGCGATTCCAAGTTACTGGTGAATCAAATGAATGGAGTATATGCACTGAAAGAAGTAACACTAGCCCCATACCGATCAGAACTACTTTGCCGATGCAACCATAACCCATGTTGGTCGCAGCAACAACAAACACGCTGATTGCCTAGCAACATTGGCTTCCAAACTGAAGTTTGAAGGAGCGGAAGAAACCCTGACGGTGAAGAGGAGAACCATAGAATCAACTTGGCTGCGCGCAACACAAAGACATCAAGACCGACGATTGGCGAACTCCGATCATTCGAGAGCTCAACAGCTCACTCTCCCAAGGAAAGGTCGGTCTCAAAACCCCGCAAAACTTCTTCATGCTTCATGGTATCTTTGATTATCGGAATCCGAGATGGCTCCTGTCAAGATGTCCGGGAGGTGACGAAGCACAACTACAACTGGATCGTATTCACAATGAAATTTGTGGACAATCACCGGTGGTAACGCTTACCGGCGACTTCAACGCCCGGTTTATTATCGCCGCAGATGGAGGCTCAATCCGAGACTACTTGAAGTCCGCCCAAATTGCCGTGCACCACCACACCAATTGGAGATTTTTAATGTGGACCGTGACCGGGGACCGGAGAGAACCCTACATTAGCTATCTCCGTGATGGGATAATTTCTAGGTCAAAAGGACGCCATTAAGATGAAGCAAAGAGCCAAGCGGTTCATATTCCATGAAGGGATCTGTATCGTAAGAGCTTCGGGGTTATCTATTGCGATGCCCGGGCCGGAGAAGAAATCCCGGTCATGTGCCGAAACAGCAGACACACGAAGGAGAACATCAAGGAAAGAGGAAACTGTTTCTCCAAATACATGAGAAATACTATTGGCCGACCATGGAGGACGATGATCATGCCCGTTTTTGTTCAAAGCTGTCACAAGTGCCAAATCCATGGGAACCTTGTTCATGCGCCTTCTACCCCTCTCGCACTCTATAAGCAGCCCATGGCCATTTTACACTGGGACCGGACATTATCGGGAAAATCAATCCACCGTCATCGAAGCAAAGACGAGTACATCATAATCGCGACGGAATACTACACCAAATGGGTAGAGGCCATTCCCTACGAGGAACCACAGAGCAACAATTGCGGCTTTCATTAAAGAATACATCATTTGTCGTTTTGGCGTGCCAAAGCACATCATCACCGATAATGGCACTCCCTTCGCCAACAAGTAGGTATGGGAATTACTTGAGGAGTATGGCATTAAATGTGTCTTCTCCACCGTCTACTATCCTCAAGGTAACGGGCAAGCCGAGAGTACCAACAAGACATTGATCCGGATCATCAGCCGAACGGTACACGACAATCCTAGGGAATGGCATGATCGGTTGCCAATGGCACTATGGGCGTACCGCACGTCACCCGAAGCTCCATTGGGGTTTCACCGTACTCACTTGTCTACGGAGCGGATGCAATTCTCCCGCGAGAGATCGAGTCCCATCGGCCAGATTGCAAAGCAGAGAACCGGGATCCATTGGAACGAGGTCAAGCCTCGACTCTAGAATAGCAGAGTTAGACAATCTGGATTTTAGAAGGAATAAAGCGTAAGAACACGCTCGGGTGTACAGGAATCGGATTTCAGGGCATACAACAAAATTGTGAAACCACGCGTTTTCAAAGTGGGAGATTTGGTTCTGAAAACGGCCAAACACATCCAACAAGACATGTCTGCACCAAAATTCTCACCAAAATGGGAAGGTCCCTACGCAATCACCAAAGCTTACAATACCGTCTACTACAAGATCATTAAGGTAGACGGGGGCGAGCTGGAAGCAGTTATCAATGGAAAGTGGCTCAAGGCATATCATGCCTGACCACTGTCTACTGTGTCAACAATACAGGCATTTATTTTCATTACATATTTGAATCATCAATTATATTCAGAGATGTGTCAATGAAAAAACCTGTTTCACCAATCAAAAACCAATGAAGTTTATTCCGCAAAGAGGTTTAAAGAAGACGATCCACTGTTGTTAGACATGATGGGGAAACAAAGTTTTAGCAAGGAAGCTCTACTGCAAAAAACGTAAAAATGGTTCAAAATTCTCTACACCTGCACATATGCTGAGGAAACCCTAAAATGATTGCGGCGCCCGATGAATGAGGATTCAACACCGACCGAGTCAGGTTTTCTTGTGAACCCTAATTGACGATCAGAAGGTCATCCGGATTCTAGTGATTCGATCGGAAGTGTGTAAAGCACCCACACCTGGAGTTCCAGCTAAAGAAGAATCCTACCCTATCTCAAGCACCTAAGGGAGGAAGCCGGTCTGTCAAGACCTGTGACCACACAGGTATGGAGGATTACCCACGGCCGGAACCCCCTCGGTGCAGACTTTCTTTATCTTGTCTTCTTACGTTTATGTATGTCACCATCTCATGCCTACCACACAATAGTGTAACCATTATGTGCTAGGCAGGGGACTTAATGTTGATGGTGGATTTTCGTTTAAGGTTAAATTTGTAAAAAACCGAAAAAATCATGCGCTGACATCTTGTAAAAGATAAAGCCATTTATAAGTGTTGGATACTCCCTCACTTAATTCACCAAGAATGGAGCATGTAGCAACAATCCCATTCTCGTGAATACATGAAATTCCTCCAGGTTGGAGCATGTAGCAACAATCCCTTCTGTGAATTTCATATCGGCCTTGTATTTCCAGTACTCATTATCGTGTGGCATGACGGTCGAGTGTTACTCTTACGAGAATAACACGAACCTCCAAGCACTATAATGAAACCATGTACGAAATACCCGTACGGGATGATTCTCGGTGTGTTATACTAGCCCGAGCCCTCTCGGTGTGTTATACTAGCCCGATGAGCCCTCTCGGTGTGTTATACTAGCCCGATTGAGCATCCGGACCGACCGTATCGATCGGATATGATCTCGACCGCATGATCATCCAACTCCATAAGCATGATTGGATGACCCCAGATCAATTCCATCACCCCAAGCAGGTATGGAATACCCACGGACGACCCCGCATGGTCGGCCATTGGCCTTTGCTTGCCAAAAGACGTTCATACCAAGCATTATGGACGGAAAACCCTAAATAAGGGTTTGCGGCATATTACATGTGTCGCAAAACAATCTCAACCATCCATCTTCGCAGGTATAGATGGAGGGTGTAGATGTAGATTCAAAGGGCCCAGAGCATGTCAACACGATCACCGTGGGCCCGCCTACACACTTGACCAATCGGTCAAGACCAACAATGTTTGGCCGTGACAACATCATCACCCAAACAAGGAGTGGCGCACGGCTTTTGAAAGCCAAAATTAGGGTTTCAAATCATCACGTGCGTCCATCTTCTCCCAACACGAATGGAGGGTCACAGATTAGATTAAACAAGGGCCGGTCATACCAAAGATGACCACCGTGAGCCCATCTACCCCCTCATGTGTTCGGCCAAGGCATATCACGCCCTGGACAATCCAAAACGTGCGTCCAAACTAGCATGGCCGCACTCTCCCAAACCATGAACTGATCTCGACCGCTCAACTTCACCGGATGATTTGAATGGCTTAGATCACGTTTTCATGGGATAGTCAGGTATAGGCATGATCACCAGCCTGCCATCTTCCCGTCAAACCCATCGACCAAGACCGACCAAGATGTGTCGTCTTGAAACGCGTGCCCGAACTAGGGATCTCACGCCGGTTTCCAACTCCTTTGCGGCAACGGATTTTGCCGCAAACCGATCTCAACCACTCAACTTTACTAGGTTAAATTGAGTGGCCTAGATCGCACCTTCATGGGACGGTAAGACATGGACGTGTACACCAAAGATGCCATCTACATACACGTCCGGTCGGTCCTCTCCAAAATTCTTCCATTACTTGGTTTCGACCAAGTCAAGAGTCATGCTTGCGCTCCTCTTCAAAAAAACCTAATATTCATTAACGGTCATGAGATGAGTGTCTCAAAGATCATCTCATCCGTCCAACTTCACCAGCTTGGTTATACAACCCCGGTCGAAGTTATTTGGTTAGTGAGGCGTCATTACCCATCACTTTACCACACCATAATGCGCACTGCATAAAATACACATGATACTTCACAAGTATCGACTTTCGAATAACACAGGTTATTCAATTCAAAGATTACATGCTATCTTTCGTGGATCCACGATCCACACATTCCGATATCAATCATGTCACAAACTGGGGGATACATACTTTTGGGGTATTGGTTTGGCGGTTTACGGCGTGCGGCGTGCAACGCGCCATCACAAGAACGTGTCAGGAAGTCATGGACGGTTAGAGATGAACAGGAGAAGTGGGCAAGACTGGTCGACGCACAACTCCACTATTCCATCACTCCACTTCCTCCACTTCCCACGAGAGACGTGAATGAGGATCAATGACTTGTATAAATAGGTTCTCCGCCCTATTTCAAACAACAACACAAGTTGAGACGAGACAGAAAACCAAGTGTTAATGCAAATCGTATTCAAACACCCAGAGCCTGCTTGCATCAACCGCAAGCCTGCTCATCTTTCTGTTATAAGTCATAAGCAAGCCAACACCTTCACAATCTCAACACCTTCTTCGCTTTCCTCCCTAAGATCAACCCCATCTCCTTCACTTTGTGACCGAAACAAGTCCGGGAACGGCCATTTCTTGGTTTAGGCCGGACTTGCACAGATTGATCTCTCGAATCTACAAGCACTCACCGCGCTTACAGTTGCATTTGTTTAAAGGTTTAAATTCATTCCTCATCCACACCCCAAATTACCAAATTCTGGAGGAGTAGTTTTCACCCATAAACAGCGGCATATTACATGTGTCGCAAAACAGTCTCAACCATCCATCTTCGCAGGTATAGATGGAGGGTGTAGATGTAGATTCAAAGGGCCCAGAGCATGTCAACACGATCACCGCGGGACCGCCTACACACTTGACCAATCGGTCAAGACCAACCATGTTTGGTCGTGACAAAATCGTCGCCCAAACAAGAGAAGACGCACGTCTTTGAAACAAAAAATTAGGGTTTTGAGCATCACGAGCGTCCATCTTCTCCGGTATAAACGGAGGGTCCAAGATTAGATTAAGCAGGTCCGGTCATACCAGCATGAACACCATGGACCCATCTATTCCCTAACCCAATCGGCCAAGGCATATCATGCCTGGCTAATCCAAAACGCACGCTCAAACTAGCGTGGTCACACCTCCCAAACCGCAAACTGATCTCGACCACTCAACTTCGCCGGACGATTTGGATGGCTCGGATCACGTTTTCATGGGATATGCAGGTATAGGCGTGAACATCAACCTACCACCTTCACACCAGGCCAATCGGCCAAGACCGACCAAGATTGGTCGTCTTGGAACGTGCGCCTAAAGAGGGCGTGACGTGCGGCCTTTGCGGCACTAGTTTTTGGTCGCAAATCGATCTCGACCACTCGATTTCACCGGATGAATTGAGTGACCCAGATCATACTTTCGTGAGGTAATGGGGTATAGGCGCCTACACCATCATGCCGTCTACACACATGTATGGTCGGCCTGGCCAAGGTTGTATCCCATGCTTGGTTTCGACCAAGCTCAAGAGTGATGCCTGCGCACCTCTTCAAAACCCTAATTTCATTAACGGTCGCAGATGAGTGTCTCAAAGATCATCTCATCCGTCCAACTTCACCAGACTTGGTTATACAACCCCGGTCGGGAGTTAGTTGGTCGGTGAGGCGTCATTACCCATCACTTTACCACACCATGATGCGCACCGCATAAAATACACACGATACTTCACAAGTATCAACTTCATGAATAACGCAATTATTCAAATCAAGCATTACATGCTACCTATCGTGGATCCACGATCCACACATTCCCAGACATCAATCATGTCACAAACCGGGGGATACATACCGGGGTATTGGATGCGGCGGTTTACAGCGTGCAGCGTGCAACGCGCCATCACAAGAACGTGTTAGGAAGTCATGGACGGTTGGAGATGAACAGGAGAAGTGGGCAAGGCTGGTCGTGTATCACCAACGCACAACTCCACTACTCCATCACTCCACTTCCTCCACTTCCCACGAGAGACGTGAATAAGACTCAATGACTTGTATAAATAGGTTCTCCGCCCTATTTCCAAACAACGGAGAAACAACAGAGAGAAAAACAACAAGAAAACATTAGAGCCTGCTTACACCAATCGTAAGCTTGTTCACTTTCCTGTTGCAAGTCATAAGCAAGTCTACACCTTCACATTCTCAACACCTTCTTCGCTTCCCTCCCTAAGATCAACCCCATCTCCTTCACTTTGTGACCGAAACAAGTCTGGAACGGCCATTTCTTGGTTTAGGCCAGACTTTCACAGATTGATCTCTCGAATCTACAAGCACTCACCGCGCAGTGCATTTGTTTAAGGTTTAAATTCATTCCTCATCCACACCACAAATTACCAAATTCTGCAGGAGTAGTTTTCACCCATAAACACCCCTATAATATTCCACATCCGCACTCCCCACAAAGATTTGAAAATTAAACACAATTTCAATTAAGAACTCTCCCCCATAAAATGTCATTCCCGAAAGAACAACAAGAGCGACCATACTTTCACAAGAAAAGACGGATTTCTTTGGACATAAAAAATCACATACGAATATGAATTTGAATCCAAACATACTGAATTAAATTAGCCACAAGAAAACCCATGATTAATCTAATCGGAAATGCTCAACATAAGAGAACTTACGGAGCCGCACAGTATATACATAAAAATATGGATCAGGGAAGATCAATACTGCGGAAGAAACAAGGATTCATTCTATTTTCTATCACTATTTGCACAATGACATACAATAGACACAATCCTTGTAAACAAAAGTTTTATCCTTTCTTTCATCAAAATATGACATAAAAGGCTTTAAATTTTGTAATATCGAAAGTTCATTCATTCTTTTATCAATACATGCATATCGACATATGAAAGACTTAACTTTTGACAAAGTATGGGACAATCATAGTTCACGGACGCAAATACACATATCCCATAACAAATTGCAATATATGAAACCATAAAGATTAATACTGCAAAAATCATCTTCCAAACAATTTTTTAGAATTTAAACAAATAAACCTAAAAACATGAAGATGAAAACGTTGGACATAGCTATGTGTAATCACAATAATGGCTATTCCAAACTCTAGTTATTCTTCTAAAAAAAACAAGAAATAAAATTCTCATCAGAAGATTTACTAGATAAAATAAAATTAACAAGATAACAAAGACAGACTCCTAAGCCAAAGCCGGACACGAACTGTAATCAAATAGACATTCCGGAATCCTCACGAGCCTTGAGGTCTTTGAGCTTGTGATTGACATCATCCACTGCATCTTCAGAGTGGATATCCTCATTGAGAAGTTCTTTAACATGTGTCTTCATGAGAACAAGGTCAGAATTAACCTTTTTCAACTTAGTTTTTACCACATCAAGACACTTCATAGTATCAACAAGTTGTTGTTTTGTATCCTCAAAGTTTTTGAGAAAGTCAAGAACCTCATCATCCGAAATCTCTTCAACCTACTCAATATCCGAGTAGGAATCAGGAGATTGAGGAAAAGATCCTTCAACTTCAACAAAGGTTCCCTTCTTTTCATCGAATTCGAAATATACCGCATTATCAACGAAGTCTTCAGGTAAATCCCAAGAGCAAGAAGAAGAAGCCATTGATAATAGGAAGCCTAGAGTGAGATAATTCAACTCAACAGGATAAAGGTATATAAACGAGTTCGGAAAGTCATAGGGTTTACCGGAATGGTTTGTGACAGAACCCGAAACCGTACATGAACCCGTAAGAAGAGAGTCCACAAAACCTTTATCAACAGGGCTATTTGTGTTGATGATTACACAACACCTTGTTGCTTGAAAGAGTCCATGCATCTTAGTTCTTCAAAAAACTAAGATTGAAAGCATAGAGCAAAAGAAGAAAATAAAACAAAAAACTACGAAAGAATAACCAGAAAAATACTCATGTAAAAGTGTTAACTGACAATCCATCTAATAACGATAAGAAATTAGTTAGATAATCAGAGACACTTTGCCGATAAGTATACCTAACCAATTCTCACTCAACTAGGATTTTCGTAAGTGAGATTTCAACCTTGTGATTAATTAACACAAGTATGAGCCTTTAGCTCATTAAATGAATGTTGTTTTCGGTTATCCTTCTTCCTTCGAGAATTTGGAGGAAAACCATTATAATGTGACAAGTTGTCATAAAATTTATTATCAAAATATGATTCATAGTTGATTCTTACCTGAAGAATTTCGGCTAGAGGAGTTTGACAACCTGTTGACGATTTCTTTATAACCTTCAATTAACTCTTTTAGGTTATTTCTTATATCATCATCTTTGTTCTTTTCTCCTGGAATTTTGTTCACATCAAAAGTAGCATTATCTCCTTTTTTAACAGAAGAAAAGACTTGATCTTTCCTTTGACGATTTTTGTTAAGACGTCTGTTCTGCTTCTGAACGTTTGAGGAACTCATTGAACTGACTTTCCTGGTAGCATACACAGGGTAAGTACGAAAACCAATTGGTTTAGACATACGAATGTCAGTTACACCTTTGAGAATTAAGTCTAAGGTGTGTTGAAGTCGAACAAAATAATTTTTATTCAACCTAGAGTTTCTCTTTTGTTTAACAGAACCTTTTGTCTCGCAAAAGAAACATACTTTTTGATCAAAAGTGTGATTAGATAGTGCATTCTTAACAATCTCGTTTGGAGATTTCTTCCTTCCATGTGATGTGGAAAGTCCTTGATTATAGGAGGTGACTAACACATCTTTTCTGATAGGAAGGGATTCTTATTTTACTTCTGAACAAGGAACTTCTTCAGTTGCAGCAGAAGTACATGGTATAATAGACTGCTTAGAGCATCATTGAATATAGAGTTTACTCAAGCGATGTTCAATTTCCAAAGCATCCTTTTTGAGGCTTGCCTCGAGAACCATACGTGAAGAATGATCTTCAGTATTTTATTTGAAATAACAGTATCTTACTACACCAAGAAGATCATTGACATGTTTTTTTAACCGATTAAATATATCAGCTTGGATTCTAACAAGATTTAGAATCAGTTCACTCTCTTCAGTTGTTTCCCTTTCATTAGTAGAGGTAGACTCTTTTGAAGGGTAATCGGAATAACACATGTGTTTTGGGGTAAAAACTGATTCTGCTATTTTTGGTAATTTGGGGTGTGTTGATGAGAAACGAATTCAGACCCTAAACAAATGCATTGCACGGGAATGCTTTTAGGTTCGAGAGATCAATCTGTAAGACTCTGGCCAAAACCAAGAAATGGCTGTTCCAAATTTAATTCGGTCACAAGGTGAAGGAGAAGGGTTGATCTTAGGGAGGGAAGCGGAGAAGGTGTTTGAGATCAGAGTGTTGAAGGTGTGGTTGTTTATGACTTACGTATCAGAAAATGGTTTCTGGCTACTTGTGTTGATAACACTTATGTTATGTTTTTCAAGATAGATTGAAAATCTATTTATACAAGTCATTTGAGCGTCACCCTGAAGTGGAGGAAGTTAAGTTGTGGAGTAGTGGGGCCGTGTAAGAAGTGGTGATCATCACGTGGTCACATCTTCATCCACTACTCTCATCGTTGTTAACCATCATCCTTTCCTGACACGTTCTCATAATGGGCGTGTTGCACGCCGCACGCCGTAAACCGCCAGACCAATACCCCAGTAAGCATCCCCCAGTTTGTGACATGTTTGATGTCTCGAGTGAATGGGTCAAGTCGTGGGACTTGCCGTGGAGAATAACATATGGTGCTATTAGGTAAAACAACTAAGTCATTTACGAGGCCGACATAAAATATCGTATGTATTTGATGCATGTGAAGCATCACTTTTAAGCAGCTCAAACTAATCAATGTGTATGAAGCATCGTTATTTTAGAGCTTGATGGAATAAGTCGCGGATAAGCGTCTTAAAGGAGGTAGCATGATCGACCACCTTTGGGTGATCGTTTAGTGGCTCTAGGGACACGCCATCACTTGGTCGATCATTGCTCGTGGAGGAGGGATGGCCGGTGATTGCCATGCTAGTTTATTGGTTTGCTAAAAATAAATCTACGTCGTCCAACCAGGATGGTAAAGTTGGATGGACGAGATGTTTTACGGCAGTTGCATACTGCCGTTGATGCAACTTAGGGTTTAAAAACCGTGTGGCAAACCCCTCTTTGGGCGAGCGTTTCGAGGAATTGAGCCCTAGTTTGAATAGGACTGTCGGTCATGTGAAAAGGTGAGTCGACGGTGATCACATTAACATCTTCGAGACCACCTGAATCTAGATCTATACCGCTCGTTTAGGCTGGCGAAGATGGGTGGTTGTGATCACTTTGCGGCAGAAGTGTGTTGCCGTAAACCCCAATTAGGGTTTTAAAACAGCCACATCCACCATAGTTCGATCAAACGATTTGGCGTGTTATTGACTTTCCTCGAGCAAGTCGATCAAGTGAGGATAAAGTTGGGCCAGTGGTAGACCCATGTGCACCCCCTCGACTATCTGAAACGCGATTTAAGCCGTCTAATTAGGCTAGCTAAGTTAGACGAACACGATCGATTTGTGACAGTTGTAAACTGCCATAACCCAAATTTAGGGTTTTGAATACAACGTGCCTGCTCGAGTTTGGGTAAGCGGTTGAGCACCCTATAGGCTTGCCGCAGACAAGTCGATTGTCAAAGGGGAAAATTGGGCCGCCGATGAACATGCGGCACTTCCTTATTCGTTTGTAGGAAGATCTAAGCCGTCCAACCAGGCTAGCAAAGTTGGACGGTCGTGATGCGTTTTGAGACTCTTTTAAACGGTTTCGGCTCGTTCGAGCTATTTTATACAACAGCGATCACCCATGTTTGGGGTCGGCGTTCGAAGCATTTGTGGCTGAGGGAATAGGGGTCGATCGACTAGGGAACTAGTGGGCCCGCCGGTGACCACTATGGTGATTACCTAGTTCTGCTAGGAGTAGCCTAAGCATGTTAAATCGCGCGGCCAGATCGTGTGGCCGTGATTATTTTGAGACTGATATTGATAGTCTAGATTTTCTTTAAGGAATAAATATGTGTTCGATCACGCTAACTTTAATTAAAAAGTGTGTGAACGCGTTGATCTCTTTGTCAGAGAGAGAGAGATGTAGCATGTATGAGTATTTCTGTGCAGATCCCAATACTAGCACTTTGGGAGATTCATGTTACTCTGCTGAGAGTGAACATTGATCGTCATGTTAGTATTGATAGTTTGGCTTGGAACATAGCATGGAACAATACCAGGCGAATCATGCATTAGTTAATAATACTGGCATAAAATAGAATTCACATAATATTTGGGATTGCTACTATGCACACCATTCTGAATGAATTTCATATATATATTGAGTTGTTCAATACATGTATAAGTAAAGAGGTTTGAGCACTCCTTACTTTCGAACGGCCTTTATTCCTTTACAGGATTACAACACTAAAAATAGGGTTTTACGACTTTGACCCTGAACTAAAAACCACCATCAACATTAAGTCCCCTGCTTAGCACGTAATGGTGACATTGTTGCGGGGTAATCACTAGATGGTGACAGACAAAGAAATTCACAAGAGAAGTTCGATGCACATTACCAGGATAGAGGCTGACTTGGTTCTTGAGTAGGGCACGTTTCCTTTGTACGTCGATTATCATCAGATAGATAAGTATCTACTTGATCGTTATCCCGTATCCGGAGCCTTTATACACGGCAAGTAGAGACTCCTTTTCTTCCCGGGGTCTAGCTGATTTGCGGAATATAAAGAAGACGCTAAGCCTTTATCCGATCGCAGAATCGCTTCCTTCTTTATTCCAGGTATTTCTCCATGTTCATTACGCGATTTGATTTTTGATTGATGATAACGATTTTTTTTATATACCAGTTATTGGTATGATCATAACGTCCCTTTTTGTAGTGTATGATAGGAAATGTTGGTGATAATTACTCTTTTACTTCTCCAGAGAGGAGCTTTGAAGTCGACAAACCCAAGGCTAGTGTGTTCGAGGAGGTGATGGCCAAAATAGATCCTCTGTTTTGTGAAGTTGGTCGTGCCATACAAGGTATGTCATTTCTGTACCTACGTCTCGTTCGGGAGCGTGTTCAGGATTTCTTGGCTTCAGTCGGCATGGAGGAAGAATGGAGGCGCGACGAAGCGTCTCAGCCGCCTAGCGCGAGAGCTGAAAGGTTTGCAGCTCGGCTAAAGCGGCGAAGGATCGAGCATGAGTGGCCTTCCAATGAAAACAAGTATGATTACCCTGTCTGTAACGGAATCATCATCCTCGATCCTGACATGGACGAACCAGAGTATCCTCAGAAGGCTGTTGAGGCAGTTCCTGAGGGAGAGGTCGAAGTAGCTTCCGAGGAGGGTACTGGAGCAACCGCAGGAGTGAACACTGAAGTGGCTACTGAGGAGATCATGGTAGAAGCATCTGGAGAAGATGTTGAAGCAACTTCCAAGGACGGCGCGTCTCCTGCGGGAATATTGAAACAGCTGTTGAGGGAGGCGTCGGCATCAAAAGGGGAAGTCGATGCGGCTTCCAGAGAGGATGCAGTAGTGGCTTGTGATGAAGGTGTTGAAGCAGCTTCTAATAACAACTTCGGTGAAGATACTGTTGATCCCTCCAATGACTATACTTCCCTTTGTTGCTTTTATTCATTGTTGAGCACTTTCCATAGTTTGTAGACGCTTCTTTTTATACTCAGTTATTTTGTGGCAGATGTTTTTCATTGGGTGATTGATTTTGATTTATTTTTCTTTTTAACGATATCTTGGGAACCCTAGCAACATTTCCAGTAGGGTTGCAATAGAATCTCTCTGTTCCATCACGTCGTAACGCAATCATTCATAAGTGATGATGCGTCTTTATGTGACCCTTCATGATGATTGCATGTAACCCTAAAAACAATGAAGGGGATGCAATAATAGAAATCAGATATTGATCACAAACCTATCTGCCCTCCAATTAATAAAGTGTTGCAATCCGTCCTGTATGTCCTCCCTCTAACCGTGTAGTGATTGAGAGGATGCTCTATTGTTTGAGTGAAATGCTCTTCAGAGTACAAGGTGCCCGCCCTAATAATCACGATTCCTTTGCCTCTTTTCTTTCTGCGCATACTCCTTTAATGTTTCTCGAAAGATATGAGGTGCTTCTTTCTGGTAATGGTGAGGGTTTTAGGTTTGTTTAAGGCTTTGTGTCATGAATCAGGAGTACAGAGATTTTTAAAAGGAAATAATACTTTAATTAACTGACAAATTGAAACTCTAATTATGAATGCAAGCAGTGCAATCATTTTGGAGGAATTACAAATATTGCATGAAAGAGGAAATTGATGGAGGAAATACTAAAGGGAACGCTGGAGGAAAAGGTAGCACAGCGTTTCAGGTATTGAAAGGTTTGAGCCATCGTGAGTGGATTGTCACGCCCTCCAGTTTGTCTGCATTGATGAGCTTGCAGTACCCGCCTAAGATAACGTCTGCCACCAGGTATGGCTTATCTTCCCTTTTTGTAGACGAATCAGACTGAGCGGTCACCTTCACTGTCACATCTCCAACTTGAAACGTGGTCGCCTTCATTACCAAATCTCCAATTTGAAATGGATTTGGGTGTTGTACGACCACTTGATCCTTGCACTCCCCGTCTTTGACTGAGACAGCTTCTAAACTTTTAACAAAGCGTTTGAAAGGACCAACATCCCATTCACATCTCCTAGTGACGGTTGGGTTGTTAATCAGAGCGAGTCCCCGAGACTCTTCGGAAGGAGGAGTGACTGGTTGCAAAAAAAAAGGTTGTTCAATAAGACTTACTTGGGTTCGGAATCTTCTAATGTATGCTGATGGGATCTCTTCGGGTAATTGCGTTACACTGGCAAGTTGTCGATATGGCAACAGATAATCTTTGGGGTTTGACGTCTTGTTGGTAATCCTTTCAGGTATAGACACTGGCAAAGGACACATCCCTAGATTTGCTTTGTTGTTATGCACCCACGAGCACCCCGGAATCATATCATAGTTCGGGTAATCTTTCACAATATGAAACTTACCGCGTGTTAGAGCGTCCCCTATCTTGATTTCGAGGTCGATGTACCCATAGGCGTCTCTAGATTCTCCTTCAGAATTTTTAATTATGGTTGGGTGATGAACAACTTCCTGCTTCGAAATCTTTGCAGCTTTCAGGGCCTTGGCAGTGATAATATTGAAATCAGATGCTACATCAATTAGCGTGTTGTCAAACTCGACATCCTTCAGTGAGCGATGGTTAAGAGTCCCCAGTTACAGCTCGCGTTTCCCAGGAAGGATTGGGGTTCGGGAGCGGCTTCCTTAACTGGAAACAGACGCTTGCCTGATACGATACGGTTGAGAGCTCCAAACATGTCTTGACGCTGTGCCTTAGAGAAATACAGAATTTCACATAAATGTTCCATCATCGACTGCACAGTCTTGTGGACGGAGTCCCCAGAAATCATGCAGCTCCTGACAGGAAGAGGGTCTCTGTTGACTCCTTCATTTCCTAATTGAAGTTCTCTCGCATCCACCTTCTCTTTAAAAATGCGCTTCAACTTGTTGCAGTCACTAGTTGGGTGATTGACAAACCTGTGATAATGACAATATTTGGGATTCGCCATCTCTTCTTCAGTGGGCGGATGTCGGAGAGGAGGTAGCTTGATTGCGTCATCTTGAATCCATGCTTCCAGGAGTTCAATGACTTCATCTATTGGAAATGGGAAGTCCGTAGCAGCATCTCCAGCTTCAGGAGTCTTAGCCGTGGCTTTCCGGGATGGAGTCGCCTGCGTTAGAGCTGCGCGTTTGGGTTGTTGCTCCGTTGTTGGAGCTTTCCTCTTCCCTCCTTCACCTACCACGCTTACAGAAGGTCCAGTGTTGTATTGCTTGTTGATAAGACGCATGTTTCCTCGGGTTTCGCATGCATCATCACCCCTGGCCGGTCTGGCTCTTTCTAAAAGTGCTGGTGCGGTCGTAGTCGATCGTTTAGCAGCTTCATGGAGTTCATAGAACGTCTGGAAGCGCAGGTTTTCCAGTAAAGCACGATAGATGAGAACCATACCGTTAATGCACGACTCCACCAATTGTGATTCGGTCACATTTGGGTCGTGACAATCCAAAGATTGAATTCTGAATCTCTTGACGTAATTGTTTGGATGCTCGTTGTTTCGCTGAAACATTCTCCCCAAGTCCGAGAAAGTGATTTGCTCGGACACGAAGAAATACTTTTTGTAGAAAGCTGTGACAATCTCACATCAGTTTGATATGTTGTTTAGTGCGATATTTTTGTACCAGGTGTATGCTCTTCCAGTAAGCGACTTTGAGAACTCTTTCAGGCGGAGGACGTGATTGTATTCGTGCCCTCCCAAATATTCCAGAAAACGAGAAATGTGTTCACGAGCGTTACCAGTACCATCATAAAGGGAGAATTGAGGGGAGGAGTATCCTATCGGGAGAGAAACTCTTTGCACATGAGGAGGATACGGAGGTTGATGCTGGTGCAGGTCTACCGGGTTTTCCTTGCCTCGATTTTGGAGAAGTCGTTCTAGATCTTCACGTGTGATGAAATTGGATGGCTGATTCCTTTCTATGGAGTGCTCGGGAGCGACACGAACTTCCTCATCTATGAATGCATGCCCTATTGAAGTGCTTTCACCAAGAGCGTTGAAGGTACTCCTTATTGGTTCCATGGGCTGACGAGGCTCTTGTGGTAATCGTTCTGTTAGCGTCTTGAGGAAAGTGAGTACCTCTTTCTGAGTTGAAGCCATGTCTGTCTGGGCCTTAGCGAGAACTTCTTGTCTTTCCATCAAATCGACAATGGTTGGCCTCCTCTGGCTCCTCCAGTCTCTCGTCCAGGAGTGGTAGTAGCTCTAGTAACAGCCGGGGGCGTTAAGCTCGAAGAAACATTGGGGGCGGCGGCAGCGGCTCTGGCTCTGGTGATTGGAGGTGTCACACCTAAGGGAATGCTTCATGTGCCGCTGGTGTTGATGGTTGAGGATGTAGTGCCACGAGATGTGTTGATCGTGCTGGTAGGCGGTACATTGGTGTCACCGGCAGGAATGTGAACACCAGGGGTGTTGTCGGCGCCAGTAACATCGGGATTTGTCGCTGATCCAGACCTAAGATCCACCATCTTGAATTTTGAGAAAATTTAAAATGAAATTGAAAATTGATCTTGCAGCAAAGAGATTAATCTCCCACTGTGGTCGCCAGTTATTTTGGGGAAAAAATTAATTCTGCTATTTTTGGTAATTTGGGGTGTGTTGATGAGAAACGAATTCAGACCCTAAACAAATGCACTGCACGGGAATGCTTTTAGGTTCGAGAGATCAATCTGTAAGACTCTGGCCAAAACCAAGAAATGGCCGTTCCAGATTTAATTCGGTCACAAGGTGAAGGAGAAGGGTTGATTTTAGGGAGGGAAGCGGAGAAGGTTTTTGAGATTAGAGTGTTGAAGGTGTGGATGTTTATGACTTGCGTATCAAAAAATGGTTTCTGGCTACTTGTGTTGATAACACTTGTGTTCTGTTTTTCAAAATAGATTGAAAATCTATTTATACAAGTCATTTGAGCGTCACCCTGAAGTGGAGGAAGTTAAGTTGTGGAGTAGTGGGGCCGTGTAAGAAGTGGTGATCATCACGTGGTGACATCTTCTTCCACTACTCTCATCATTGTTAACCGTCATCCTTTCCTGACACGTTCTCATAATGGGCGAGTTGCACGCCGCACGCCGTAAACCGCCAGACCAATACCCCAGTAAGCATCCCCCAGTTTGTGACATGTTTGATGTCTCGAGTGAATGGGTCAAGTCGTGGGACTTGCCGCGGAGAATAACATATGGTGCTATTAGGTAAAACAACTAAGTCGTTTATGAGGCCGACATAAATTATTGTATGTATTTGATCCATGTGAAGCATCACTTTTAAGCAGCTCAAACTAATCGATGTGTATGAAACATCGTTGTTTAAGAGCTTTATTGAATAAGTCGCAGATAAGCGTCTTAAAGGAGGTAGAATGATCGACCACCTTTGGGTGATCGTTTAGTGGCTCTAGGGACACGTCATCACTTGGTCGATCATTGCTCGTGGAGGAGGGATGGCCGGTGATTGCCATGCTAGTTTGTTGGTTTGCTGAAAATAAATCTACATCGTCCAACCGGGCTGGTAAAGTTGGATGGACGAGATGTTTTACGGCAGTTGCATACTGTCGTTGATGCAACTTAGGGTTTAAAAACTGTGTGTCCCACCCCTATTTGGGCGAGTGTTTCGAGGAATTGAGCCCTAGTTTGAATAGGACGGTCGGTCATGTGAAAAGGTGAGTCGACGGTGATCACATTAACATCTTCGAGACCGCCTGAATCTAGATCTATACCGCTCATTTAGGCTGGCGAAGATGGGTGGTTGTGATCACTTTGCGGCAGAAGTGTGTTGCCGTAAACCCCAATTAGGGTTTTAAAACAGCCACATCCACCATAGTTCGATCAAACGATTTGGCGTGTTATTGACTTTCCTCGAGCAAGTCGATCAAGTGAGGATAAAGTTGGGCCAGTGGTGGACCCATGTGCACCCCCTCGACTATCTGAAACGCGGTTTAAGCCGTCTAATTAGGCTAGCTAAGTTAGACTAACACGATCGATTTGCGGCAGTTGTAAACTGCCATAACCAAAATTTTGGGTTTTGAATACAGCGTGCCTGCTCAAGTTTGGGTAAGCGGTTGAGCACCCTATAGGCTTGCCGCAAACAATTCGATTGTCAAAGGGGAAAATTGGGCCGCCGATGAACATGCCGGCACTTCCTTAATCGTCTGTAGGAAGATCTAAGCCGTCCAACCAGGCTAGCAAAGTTGGACGGTCGTGATGTGTTTTGAGACTCTTTTAAACGATCTCGGCTCGTTCGAGCTATTTTATACAGCAGCGATTATCCATGTTTGGGGTCGGCGTTCGAAGCACTTGTGGCTGAGGGAATGGGGGTCGATCGACTAGGGCACTAGTGGGCCCGCCGGTGACCACTATGGTGATTACCTAGTTCTGTTAGGAGTAGCCTAAGCTTGTTAAATCAGGCGGCCAGATCGTGCGGCCGTGATTATTTTGAGACTGATATTGACAGTCTAGATTTTCTTTAAGGAATAAATATGTGTTCGATCACGCTAACTTTAATTAAAAAGTGTGTGAACGCGTTGATCTCTTTGTCAGAGAGAGAGATGTAGCCTGTATAAGTATTTCTGTGCAGATCCCAATACTAGCACTTCGGGAGATTCATGTTACTCTGCTGAGAGTGTACATTGATCGTCATGTCATGTCAGTATTGAGAGTTCGGCTGGGAACATAGCATGGAATAATACCATGCGAATCATGCATTAGTTAATAATGCTGGCATAAAAAAGAATTCACATAATATTTGGGATTGCTACTATACGCACCATTCTGAATGAATTTCATATATATACTGAGTTGTTCAATACATGTATAAGTAAAGAGGTTTGAGCACTCGTTACTTTCGAACGGCCTTTATTCCTTTGCAGGATTACAACACTAAAAATAGGGTTCTACGACTTTGACCCTGAACTAAAAACCACCATCAACAACATGTCAGTGTCTGTATGTCTCGCCTGAACACTAAGTTCGTCTATATTTGAGATTGACGAGTCTTTCTCTTTAATAGATACGGTTGAGACAAAATTTTTATTTATGGTGATGCGTTTATCAGAGATAGTACTCTTGTCCATAGAGTCAGATCGCTACAAACAAAGACTTATAAGGTCTTTAAACGTGTTTGCCTGCTCTGATACCAATTGAAAACGCGGGGGTACAACAACCACACCCAATATTTTGATTAGAAAACTGTATGGACTAACTCCAATATACTTTTAAGAGAATCAACTAGACAGTCAGACTGAATGACTGAATCTTAATAAAAGTATATCAAAGAGTTATATCTCTCTTCTCGATTCAATACTTACTCAAGCAAATAGAAATCTGCGAGTCTAATTGAATACAAGAGAAAACACTTGAACGGTACCAAAGACCAATGTTCAAGGATCAATCAATTTCAATCAACAACCAAAGGTTGGATTTCCCAATTGATCGATTCAAACGCACAACCTGTGATATTTCAATTATATAACAAAATATAATGCGGAAAAGAAATAACACAGACACCAGAAGTTTTGTTAACGAGGAAACCGCAATTGTAGAAAAACCCCGGGACCTAGTCCAGATTGAACACACATTGTATTAAGCCGCTACAGACACTGGCCTACTACAAACTAACTTCGGTCTGGACTTTAATTGAACCCCAATCTATCTCACACTGATCCAAGGTACAGTTGCGCTCCTTATGTCTCTGATCCCAGCAGGTTATTACGCACTTGATTCCCTTAGCTGATCTCACCCACACAGAAAAGTCTACGATAATAGATAAATCTGTCTCCCACAGAAATACCAACGAGTTTTGTTCCGTATTTTGATAAATCAAGGTGAACAGGAACCAATTGATAACCCGGACTTATATTCCCGAAGAACAGCCTAGTATTATCAATCACCTCACAATAATCTTAATCGACTAGCGAAAGAAGATATTACAGAATCACAAACGATGAGACGAAGATGTTTGTGAATTATTTTATATCTTGCCTATCAGAGAAATCAATCTCCAGCCAATCTTTACGATTGTGCTTAGTACGATAGAAACAACAAGATCAGATCACACAACTACGAGAAAGTAGTATCGGTTTGGCTTCACAATCCCAATGAAGTCTTCAAGTCGTTAACCTACAGGGTCTCGATAGAAACCTAAGGTTAAAGGAGAATCAACTCTAGCTTATACAACTAGTATCACACGGGAGGTGTGGGGATTAGGTTTCCCAGTTGCTATAGTTCTCCCTTATATAGTCTTTCAAATCAAGGTTTGCAATCAATGTTAGCTTAGTAACAAAGCATTCAATATTCACTGTTAGATGAAAACCTGATTAGATTCAAGCTAATATCTTTCAACCGTTAGATCGAAACTTTGCTTGTTACACACAAATGAAATGCACGTTTTTAGGTTTGTGTAACCGTACCCAAACATGTACATTTAGCTAGTTCAACAGTAGTTAACCAAATGGTTAGCCATATGAGCACTTTCATATCAACCATATTCTTCTTTACCATAACTAGTTCAAATGACTCAAATGAACTAGTTAGAGAGTTGTTCAATTGCTTAGATCTTTATCATAGACACAATTGAAACAAAAACGATTTGATTCACTCGAATCGATTCATGAACTTTATAGCCACGGTTTGCAATTATGCATTCCTTAGTTTATATAAGTTTAAGTTCACAAATAATCGTTTTTAAAAAATAACCAACTTAAGTACGCGGACTTAAGTACCCGGAATAAGTTTGTTTTTAGTTTACAAATTCCAGCAGAATTTCTCGGGATGAGAACTTCCGACAGTACGCGGACTTGGTACGCGGACTCTAGTTCCAGTTTTCCTGAGCAGCAAAGTACGCATACTTTGGTTCAAGGAATAAGGACTTACACACATGTGTGTTACCACACAATGTTTATATCCTTCCATGGTTATGTAATCTAAACTCTCATTTCAATCATTGAAACATTCTTAGAGGACGTTATATAGTTGTTATTCACAAACCATTTTTCGTCAAAGCCATTTTCAAGTGATTGAAACTTAATATGACTTTCGTCACTAGTAAATATGAACTTGGCCAAAGCGAAAGCTTACCAACACATATTTCGAGAAATAGATAAGCGAGATAAACTCGGCTCAAAATAGCAAATGTGTATAATCATAGTCTATATAGCAAAACGACTTTTGTCTCAAGATAAGAGATAGAGTAGATATACTTTTGAGTGATAGATAAGTTCAAGTCTCCACATACCTTTTAGTCGATGAAGTTCCACAAGTTCCTTGAGTAGTTCTTCGTATTTGTATGATGATCTCCATGGAGTCTTGAGCACAACTATACTTTCTATCCTAGTCCGAGACTTAGCTAATAGTAGACTAGAAATCAAGACTTATAGTTTTGATCACTAACATTAACAAACATGCTTGAGATAGCAACGCATGCGAGTTCGACCGAGCAGTGCTCTAACAACTAGAAATGCAAACTTAAGTATTTATAGACCAAGGATGTTTGGACACCAAGGAATTTCCAAAACCGGAGATATTCTCAAGATATGCAATGAATAGGAAATTTGGTTTTCCTAATTTCAATAAATGCTTGTCCAATATATCCAAAATCTCTCAATAGAAAATCTCCAATTAGTAAATGCACATTACTAATTTTTATTCTCTAGAGATATGCATTAATTGCTGGTAATTAAAGCATATAAAACCTTAATTAAAAGATTCTTAATTTATTTCGGCACAGGATCACCTTGAGTACTGAGGATTATCTTTGAACAATAAATGATAAGAGTTACTGCTCGTGTTCAAAGTATTTGACATATTTTCACTGCAAATCCTTATTTCATATTTGTATGGATTTGCATTCTTGAAATCGGTTATACCACTTCCTAACAAGTTTAGAATTGGTTCACTTGTATTCCAAGACTACTATATGATTGATCAAATACCAAATCATATACATGGGTTCAATCGGTTCTACCAATACTAGGATCGGTTATACCTAATTATGGAAACACTTGTGATCGGTTACACCAGTCACTAGGATCAGTTACACCAGTTACAAGGATCGGTTCCATCTACACATGGTATTACTTGTGATCGGTCATACCAGTTACCAGGACCGGTTACCAATTACAAGGATCGCTCACACAACATTCGTGATCGGTCACACCAATTACTAGGATCAGTTACACCAATTACGAGGACCGGTCACACCAATTACAAGGATCGATCATACCATCACGATGATTACTTAGGATCGGTTACACCAATGAATAAAAAACAGTCATACCAAATCATAAGTCAGGCATTGTGATTAGGTATACCAAGATACATAACCTAAGTTAAGATCGATTCTACCATCTAACACATATTGGTCATCCAAAGATTTGCAATGAGTAGCCGGACTGATGCGTGTCGTAACCACAACAAATTAGTGAATATTTTTCCACTCAATTAACAATTAATATGATGGTAGTCAAGTTCGTTCCCACGAGGAGCAAGAGGTTTTAGTTGTCTTATAATGTCACAAAGGGAGGTTTTGGTTTTAGATTTTATAAAGCAAAATAAATAAACAAAGAAATTAAAAAGATAAAGTTGAAATCAATAAGAGAGGCAAGATCAAGGAATCGTTCTTCGTTGCAAAACAGTGATTCAAGTTATCTTCTTTTCCACTTTTTATTAGTCACAAATTATCACCGACCGTAGGTTAACAGGTTCGCTTAGCTAAACCCAAAATTCCTTGTTTCACTGAATAATAGGTTCGCTTAGTTATCAGATTTTATTCTAAAGAACCACCTTGGGGTTCGCTTACAAGATGTAATTCTATGAAGGCATTAAGATTTATGAATTTAGGTTTGATACTAGCAGTTAGACTCGGTTCGCTCGGTCCACTTGCTAGTGTTGTTTTCACACACAATTGCTCCACGGAATCCCTCCATAAAGTCTAGTGTTTTCTACTTGTGTAAAGAGTCAAGAAACGATTACTTATCCCCTAAATTTTACTAGCTTTAGATTGAGTTAACAAATCGATTTAGCGTGCACTCTAAACAACCTATCAAACAATCATAAACATTCATATTAGTAAAAACAAACTAGAATCATGTGAAAACTTCAAAGTAGATTTAAAACAAAACTCAAAATATGTTAAGAACTAGGAATTCATCCTCAATCAATAATAAAATTAGCTACTCATGGTTTTAAAGTACACAAAGAATAAAGAAAAGAGAAAGCAAACAAAAAACCGAAGTGTAGTGTGTGTAGAGGTGTGTTGATAAAAGTAGAGAACTTCTCTATTTATAGGCTTCAATTTGCTTCCAATCCTCTTGGGAGTAGGATCCCTTTCCCATTCAATCTCCAAGTCCTTGTCTTTGTAAAATTCCGCCTCTTGTCTTCCAAATTCAATTTCAAGAAAATTCCACTTCCAATTCCAAATCTAGGTCTTCAAGCCCTTGAGAAATACTCACACTAAAATATGTGTAATTTTGGGTCGCCGGAATTTCACTGGTACCACCGGAAATCGGCCTGAAAGTCACCGCCGGTCACTGAATGTACTTCTCTGTTGACGGAATATTCCGTCTGATTCCGCTATTCTTAATTGTCAAACTAACGGTCTCTAACAGTCAAGGGAGTGAGTCAGTCGAGTTAGCTTTCTGACTCTGTCTTACTGGATCTTACTCAATTGAGTTAAATCGCGAGTCACTGGGTTGACTTGTCGGGATGAAAATCCGACAGAGTTTTGTTTGTATTCTGGCTAATCTCCGGCCAATTTCAGGCCTTTCTTCTTTCCTGTAACAAATTCCTACACATACATCTATGCATTCACAGTCTTCCTGCAACAAAACCTTCATATCACCACCAGTTTGCAGCTTCATTTTTCCGTGGATTCATAATCATCTTATTTAGGGCAACAACATCTCATACCATAACTCATTCTTTTCCGGCTGATTAAAAGCATCAGAATCAAGTTTGCATTCCTCCAAAACCCATTAAAATCAACATAGCAACTCTCCAGTCTTCTCAACTGAAACCCATCTTTCCATTTCTTGCAGAGCAGCAAGCCATAAACCATCATTCTTTCACAGCATATTCTTCAAACTGAATCATCACCCATTGTAGCTCCATATTACAGCTCTCAGATTCGAACCCATCTCTCTATCTGGTTTTACAGCAAACCCTAATTTTTCATTTCAAAAAGCAGCGACCACTTACTTCGACTAAAGATCAATCAACCTCCAATTTCAGCTCAAACCCCTTCATCACCTATCCCGATTTCAACAGATTCACTTTCTTCAACTCGATCTGATTGAACCACATCAGACTTCAATTTCTTACTCGATTCAATGATGTTGAGGATTAGTCCTACATTGCTAACCTTCCTAGACTAGATCCTCCTTATATGCATGAGGGCCACTCCACTCATTGCCAATTGGTTTTGAGTTGGAAGCCCAAGTGCTATTATGGTATCAGAGCTAGGTCTAGGCCCTGTATGTGTAGTAAGACCCTAAGACCCTACGTGTGCAGGCACTCATGCAGCGGTCCACGTGTAAGGGTTCGCCCTTCACGTGGAGGGGGCGTGTTGAGGATTAGTCCCACATTGCTAACCTTCCTAGACTAGATCCTCCTTATATGCATGAGGGCCACTCCACTCATTGCCAATTGGTTTTGAGTTGGAAGCCCAAGTGATATTAAATGATACCACCTTCATCTTCTCTTGAATCTTTCGAACTAACATCAGTGAAATTTTCTTCTCCATCTCCGCATCTCGATATGCTTCAGCTCTTGAATTTACTTTTCCCTCTCTCGGTTTCAGCAGCAGCGGCTGATTTCTCTTCTCAGTTTCATTAATTTCTTGTGCAAATGATTGAGAAAGAAGATGATTCTTCTCGATGTAGGGTTAGGCTGAATTTGGGTGCTAAAAGCACACCCTTCTTCTGGATAAGAGCTACCCAAATTGGCAGCCCCTTAACATGAGCTGGCTGTCTTTAATACTTCTCCAAAAGAGTTGCCCCTTAACTTGACTGGGCTTCAGGTAGTGTTTGCCCATGTAATGACAATCTTGCCCTTTTTGCTCAAATTTGGTGATTTCTTCTTCTTTTCCTCCGTATGACTCCAAAGTACCTAATAACTCAAAAGCACGCGTAAAATACATAATTCACAAGAAAAATAACAAAGAAGGCATAAACAATAGATAATAAATAGGGTGTATTCTACACCTATCACGGACCAATAAGCCTAATGATTTCCCTTTCGATTCACGAAACAAGTTCATGAATCTACTTCCTTTAAATAAATGTAAAACATTGTTTCCTAGGATGAAATCTTCACCATAAACCATTCACATACTCATAACAATATATACAAGATTATGCCGATGTCATATCTACGAATTTCAAAAGATAAGCGTTATATTTCGTAGTCTAATTTCCTAATACTGTGATCATACTATTATGATCATGTCATATCACTAGAGTATTATACAATATGTACAGTATATACAGCTTTGCAGTTATGTTTTCAATATAGCACGACTTGAAAGATACGTTAGGAATGAAACAGTTCAAGTACATATTACTAACCTCAAGTGGAAGGATGATGCCATCGTTGTAGTTCGATACTTCTTCACATTCTTCAGGTCTTCGGAGTAATACTTTTATGTCTCAACATTCCTAGACTTTCTAGTCTAACCTAAACGAAGTTGACTCTAGTATTTAATCAAGTGAATCTAGATGAGTTTTGATACTAAAATGTGACAACCAAACTTGACATACCAACGCTTGGTGAGTTCAACCGAGCTATGCTCTAACAATCTCCTCCTTTGTCAATTTTAGTAACAAAACTCTTATTACATATGGATAAACAAATTACAAAAGAATTCATTTTACATACGCTTGATTCCAAGTTTCAACAACACAATAACCTGCATTTATTCAATCAATAAATGTCGTTGTTGACATTTGAATAACAAAAGCTTTTACTCCCTCTAAAGGTAAGCTAGGTAAATATTCAATCTGAACAATTTTGTTATTCCCCTTTTGTAGTCAGAATTACTACACAACAATATGATATGTTTCTCCCCTTTAGTCAATGTTTTACTCTTTCGTTAGATATAACGTTTAAGCACAATTGTCCTTTCCTTAGTGATTATAAATCACTTGTTTACTCCATATATTTATCCCCCTTTTTGTCACAAAATGACAAAGGTTCGAGCAAATAAAGGACAAACTGAAAGAATCTTACAAATCTAAAAGACTTGTAAACAACCTATAAGAGTTAAGCATAAATGTTTTACATACCAATTTAGATAACCAATATTATAACTGAAACGACAAAGTAATTTAGTTTCAATATGTTATCAAGGAAACAATTGGCCGAAGCAATTTTCCCTAATATTCTAACAAATCGATTAAGAAACTTAATTCCCTTGTTAGAACGATTGTGTATGCACAATCGCTTATTTCGAAAATAAAGATCAGAATTAACTTTATTTCTCTCATCAGACTCTAACTATTCAGAAAATAACTTAGACCTTTCCCTTTAGACAAGACAAATACTAGGTTAGTTAACTAGTCTTTCTTCTCAAGGCATCCGATTAGACTAGAATAACTGAATCCTCCAATTTGATAAGTCTAACTAAGATCAGAATTAACTTAGTTTCTATTATCTTGAATCAATTGGACTAAACAAATGATCACGTATTTTTGTTAAGCCTAAACAATACATAAAAACAAAAATAAATTGACTTGCACAATTATTTTCTTAACCGGAAGCAATTGAAACAAACATAAACATTATAGCATCGCAATTGTACCGAATTTCGTTAAGCAAAAACACTTGATACCCAACAATAAATAAGATACCAAACAATAAACAATTGACACAGTTTTTCTTAACCGAAAACAATTGAATCACACACACATCCATACACAATAATGGAACATATCAATTGTATCGAAGTTTTGTTAACCAAAAGCAAAATATATGCAATATAACATGCTTTTATTAAACATGAAAACGATTAACTAACAAATTCGTTACCTCAAATTCCGCAGCCTCTTCTCTCCAGAAAGATATATCATTAAGCGAAAGTTCAAATACGAACTCTCCCCAGTGTGTTGTCATCCTCTCGCAAGAACAAAAGAACAACAACAAAAGAAACCTTTACCAGATAAGGTTGAATCAGTTTTAACTAATGCGTGCCAATAGAAAAAGTTGAAAACCCAAAACACATATGTTATGCTAAACACAACTCATGCACCTTATGATCCTTTGATAAAGCCTACCAACATGGGCTAAAACTTAATCTCACTAAATCAAAAAGCCACACAAGTCATAAGGGTTTTACCATATGAGATCGAATATTAAGGTTAATAATAACCAATGTTTATCTCATATATCAAGAGTACTCATATGTATACCAAAATATCTAGTTTATAGAATATAAACAAACATTAGTATAGGTGACTTTCATATGAGCTACAACATCACAACTTTCTTATGATTTTGATATAGCAATTGCGAAGATATCATCCAAAGATCGACTATACTCAAAAGTCACTAACCATAAGAAAGTGAGCCAATATATGAGACTGAAACACAATGGTTTATCTCATAAACTCAAATGCAATACACCATAAATAGTCAACAGAAAATCAAGTATTGCAATTACCTCAATCTTGTAGGAAATTGAATTACGAAACTAACGCAAAAAAAGAATGAGGCCATTCCGAGTTCGGATGAAGAAGTTATGAGCAACACATTTTTACACTCCTTCATATGGACTAGGTAGGGACCGGTCATACCAAGTCACATGTATAGGTTGTGAGCGGTCCATGTTATTGGGTTGTGAAGGATCCTAACATGAATTCATACACAAAACTGTTTTAGGCATAACTTTTGCATACGATGTCCGAATTCAGTAATTTTTGGCTCGTTTTAACCGTATTAACAAGAGCTATACATATATGACATGTAGATATCAACACCATAAACTCAAAATTTCCATTTCTATCAAATGCTCAAATATAGATAGAGAAGATATGAGTATAGAAGAGAAAATCTCCCTGAAGGTTTTAAATAGTAATATAATAACTGAGAGGTCATGTGCTTAGTTTTCATGTGCTTCCTAACCTATCATAAGATTGAGAAAAAAGGTGAGTATGCACATTCCGACACAACTAGGTTGTGTTTATTTGAGCCTTGTCTTCTTTTTCACATGGGACGAAGACAAAATCACTCTTAACCTCTTGCTTGGTTTGCTTACTCTTGTTCCATCTCTTGTTTTTCTTATTTGACTTGTGATGAAGAGTGTCATTATCACAACATTCATTCGTACAAGAGATTTTAGACAACATGATATCTTTCTTTAGTCTTTCAAGAAGTCTCTCAATATTTATCAATTGAGTGTCATTCTTGTGACTAACTTTTGGTCCCTCTTTGGCTATGGAGGACTTCAGGACCCATTTAGAGATGAGTTTTGTGGGAGGAGCTTTCTCCTTTATACCATTAGAGAAAATCCTATGGGTAGTGTCACTCTTTCATTTGAAGGAGTGCACTACCAATTAGACCAAAATAGAGTCTTTTATGGGTAGTGTTTTGGTCCCTTTTCAGCCAAAGACTACCATACTCTCTCGATCGAGTGAGTGGTCGGGAGTGTCACACTAGACGGGGGACTATCTCCCGTCAGAGAAAAAAACAACACACGGGAGTCTATCTCCCGTTAGTTAATGAATTTATGTCCAAACGGGGGACTGTGTCCCGTTTCATTTTAATTTCTCATATTTACGGGGGACTGTCTCCCGTTTCCGTTGTTTTTAAGAAACAAACGGGAGATTATCTCCCGTTTGATATTTGAATTGTTTTTCCCATAACGGCTACATTTCAGCCTATAAAACCAACCACTCCAACTCTATTCTCTTCATTCCACTCCAACTCCAACTCTCATTCTACTCTATTTTTGTGTTTCTTGCTTTCGATTCAACACTCTCCATCCATGTCTTATCCACCAACAAAGAACTACTTCAACTCAAAAATCTCGTAGGAAGCAACAAATTAAGTTTACTACGGATGAAGATGTAGCTCTTTGCGAAGCACATATAGCAATAACGGGTGATGGTAGTGTTGGTGTGCATCAAGGAAAAACCAAATATTGGAATCAAATTATTCCATTATTTATCGAGAAAATGAAAGGTAACCCAAATGATAGAGACAAAACTAGTTTAGAAAACCGAATATGTTCTATAAAGAAAGACATTAAGCTATTTGTCGCCGTTCTTGGAAAACTACATCGAGGAGGACGAATTAGTGGTTACGGAGCCGAGCATGTGGTAAGTATTTTTGTTTCATTTAAGTATTGCTCATTATGTTTGTAAATGAATACTAATATGATAAGTTTACATTGTAGATTATACGTGGTCGGTGTGATTTCCACAAGATACATGGAAGACCCTTCATCCTTGATGAGTGCTACGAGATATACAAGAGTGAACCCGGTTATGATTACACCAAATATGTCGATATACCCCCGCTACCCACACCACCCGTGGTCCAAGTTGTTGATGATATTGGTGTTGAGGGTGTCCATGTGGCCGACGGTGTCGAGGAGGAAGAGACGGGAGTCGATTGTAATACGGGTGACGCTCAAGCAAAAAAGAAAAGGGGTCCTGGGAAGAAAGCTCTTAAAGCTCTTAAACAAGCAAAATATGGTACTTCAAGTGATTCCATTGAATCCAACTTTAGTGAAACCAATGAGAGAATGTTAAGTTATTTGAAAGAGCAAGAAGAACAACTAAAAGAGGAGAATATTAATCGAATCAAAGAAAAGAAAAAGGCACGTGTAGAAAGAATCATGATGGCGGATATTTCTAAGCTATCTAGTACCGGCCAAGTTTGGCTTGAACGTAAACAAAACAAGATAATACAGAAAAATAACTTGATGGAGCAAGAAAGTAGCGAGGATGAGTAATGGGTAATATGGTATCAAGTATTTTTAGTTGTAATTTCCTTTCAATTACGATTGTTTTCCTAGTTGTAATTTCCTTACAATTAAAAGATTGTTATCATGAACAATATGCAATGCAATGTTGATGGAACAAATTTAAGATAACAAGTATTTCTCCGAACAACAAAAGTATCTATGTTATGTCATTTAGTCTTCCAAATTAACCAAAATAAACACATTGTCCAAACAACCAAAATAAACACATTGTCCAAACTAACTTGTATTACCTTGTTCTTTACGGTCCATCCATTTGTTGTGCTTCCACCGCTTGTTCGTTACCAAACATCTCCCAAACATGATAGGTCAATCTTAGTCGAAGATCATTATACAAGGGTTCATGTGTTAGCTCATGATAGTTAACGGCTTCGCGAGGTACAATATCACGGTAAACCCTATAGTCTTCATCTCCAAAGGTTCTCCATGCCCCATCTCACCTCTCATTTTGAATTATCATGTTATGCAATATCACACAAGCCAACATTATGAATTTTAAATCTTCTTCATCCCAATATTCAACCGGACCTCTCACTATATGCCATTTTGCTTGTAGAACCCCAAATTCACGCTCAACATCTTTCCGACACGATTCTTGCATATTGGTAAAACATCTTTGACTTTCATTTGTTGGATTTTTATAAGCTTGCACAATAGTGCATAACTTAGGATAGATCCCATCGGCCAAGTAGTAACCCATATCAAATCTTCCACCACCTGCTTGAAAATCAACTTTTGGAGCTGTTTTATCGAAGATGCCATCGAACAATGGAGATGTGTTAAGTACATTAAGATCATTGTTTGATCCGGGACTCCCAAAATATGAGGCCATTGTGTGTCCATTTCACACAAATCATCTTTAATCTTAAGAAACAATTCTCTTCTCATACCTAAACGGTCATGAAAATTCTTTTCCGAATAAGTGAGTTTACCACCGGTAAAATAATCACGCATCATAATAGCATCATGAAGAACCCTATTCCTAACAGCAGAACGTCTTCTTCTTACCTCAACCGGTTCGGGTTGTTGAGCCATGAGAGCAATTGATTGTTGCCACAATAACGTCCTCACCACCATCGCCCCATTAGTTCGTCTCCTTCTCCGGCGTCTAGAAATGACATTGTCATCCGATTCCGTGTCACTCATTGTACCTACCAAAAAATTTAAAACCAATTAGGACCACGAAAACGTCGCAAAAAAACAAATTAACATGTAAATAAGCAAAATAACATATCACTTAACCAACATAACATGTAAATCCAAAATAACATTCATTTATATACAACCCAGTAACCAAAATAACATTCATTTCTTAAAAAGAAAATTTTCAAAATGACATTCATCTTTAAAGCCACCAAGTCTACAAAATAACATCCATTTTGACCACTTGCTCTAATTCATTAGGTCCATAATCCACTGTCCATTCCAAGTACTATTAGATGGTTGAGGAGGAACTTCAGTTTCATTAACAATATCCTGATAAACTTGATTGGAGGACCCTGTTACTTGAGTTTCATTAACAATATCCGGATAAACTTGATTGGAGGACCCCCCAGCAATTGGCGCATAACAATCTTGTGAATTAAAGGAGCCTCGTAGAATTTCATTCTCACTTCGAAGGCCTGCATTCTCACTTCGAAGCAACTCATTCTCTTTTTTAAGGATTTCATTCTCACTTCGAAGATACTCAAGCTCCACATTCTCATTCTCATTTCGAAGTCTCACATTTTCATACACATAAGAACTTGTTTGCATATGAGGAGGGTGTGGAACATGAAATTGAGCTTGAGATGATGAGGAAATATCGTCCCGATTAAGTTCTCGAACTAATGTAGCCTTATCCTTTGCAAAGTATGGACCAACCGACACTAGTTTCCACCAATTCTCATACTCTTCAACACTTGCATCCAAGACGGGTGCTCTACAAGTCCTCAAACCTTTGCACTTCTCACATGCTACCTGATCCATATCTACCATTTCTTTTTGTGGAGGTGGGCAAGGCGGAATGACTAATGCACCGGTTACTTGATATGTACATCTCTCTCCCAAATACCTATAGCCTTTATCTTCTTCAATATCCATGAAAACACATCGTTTCTTTGACAACTTCAACGAATGTTGTAGGACTTTGTTGTTGGAATGCTCACTTCCAAGCCATGGTTGCCATGTCGTTCCTTGTATTGACCTTAATTCCAATTGTTTACGATCATTAGTTATTGAATGTCTTCCCATATCCCTTTGATCTGCCGCAACTTTGTCCTTGTTAAACACCTTAATCTTTGGCCATACATCCTCCCAAACCGGTGGATTTCCAGTAATTTTTGGATTCAAAGTGTGGAAGTAGTAGTAAAACCAATACTACAAAAAAGATATAAAAAAAGAAATTAATATATAACATTCATTAAGTCGATATAAACATTTTATGGGTTTCATCAAATAATTTATAAGCATGAGTCATATATACATACCTCTAAGATCATCCAAATTCCGTTGAAAGTCTTGCACGTACGGCTACTAACCTCGCCCAACAATTTGTAAAGACAAGCCAATATTGGAGTTCCCCAATCAAACTTCTTTATTTCGCTTAAATCTCAAAGTTACATAACCATCCTACCTTAGTGGTAGATACACTATTTGGCATAAGCACTTGACCAATTAACCACAAAATGAAAACTCGAGTAATTTCCTCCCAATATGGTTGCATTTCGACTTCCTTCAATCCTTTAAATGTCTTCAACCAATCACACAAATCTACACATTTTATACCACCACTTTTATTCTTCAAATATGAGTATACACCAAGACCATGTACTATCTTTTCCCCGTTTTCACCAATTTCTTCTTCACTATCACTCAGTTCCAACATCTCATCAATATCTTCTTCTTCACTATCACTTCCTTTCTCGATTACTTTGGCTTTCCCTTTCTCGGTTGCAAGTGATTTCTTCTTATCCTTGGCTTTCTTTGATTGGGCTTTATTGTAAACAAATTCAACTAAATTTGGCAAAAGGTTTTCAACATACTCCACACAATCTTCCTTATTTTCATCATTAGCATTCCAATCTAAATAGTTTTGTAGTTGCAGGAAATCCTACACTACACCCCTCACAAGAATCCACACAATCAAATCATTGAAGATGAACAATTATAATTTTTGTTGATTAATTTCTTGAATGTATACAAGATAAAATAGAAAAGAGCTAAAGAAATTACAATCACTATGAACTTTCTCTCTCTTAATGACTTGCTCAACACTCGAAAAAGATCTCCTCTCCAATAGGCATGTTCGGCTCTTTATATAGGATATTACATAATGGATGACAGCTAAGCTGTCCTTTATTTTCGGGAATGACTTGCGAAGTGTCGCAAGTGTACAAATGCATAATCTCGCGACACTCCTAGTTCTCGCTAGGTCTTCACACCTTTCTCGTGTTCTGGCTGTCGTCATCCATTGCGTCACTTATTTTACTCGTCTGCGACGCCTTCGCTATGTAACATTTATGGATTTCGCAGAGGTGTTGGTGTTGCGATATTCTGATCCTACATCTTGCCTCTTCTCATGTCTTCTCTGCGAAGGAGAGAATGTCATGAGAATTATTATTTTCAAACTGCCGCAACTGTTCATCCTTATCTGTTTGGCGATTTGACTTCATACTTTTACACTAAATCTATAATACGTGTCTCTTCTCCACCCATTTTTTGACACGTCTCTTTCAACCGTTACTTCTCAACCATTCACATCTCTTCTCGCATTAAATGCGTTTATCTTCTCGAGAATTCTTCTCTATATATAGTTTTCTCATCTTCCTCTTCTTCTTTTTTACTTTCTCTCTGCATTCTTCAATTCTCCTCCGTAACTTCCGCTTCTTCTACTGTAAATTTTCTTTTTTCCCTTTGATCTTCAACTCCTTAATCATTCCCATACTCTGAAAATGGCTCCATCTGGTCGTAGATATGAAGTTCTCTTGGGAGAGGCTCAAAAGGATTTACAAGAGAAAGGTTTCACATTATCCACTATTCCCCATCAAGAATATTCATCTATTATCTCCGCCAAATTACTTACTGATCATTGTTGCGACAATCAAAAGATCATAATCTCGCTAGGTCAGATTCTCGCCGGTCTTCCCATTCCTCTCTACAACCCTGAACTTCCTTTGTTTTATGAAATTCTTGCTCATGAGAAATTCTCGCGAGCTGTTTATCAATTAAGTGGAGATTGTATCCGCTTAATGCTTGAGTTCGCCAACCATGGCGCTGGTAAGGGGTCTCTCTATTCTAATGCAATCAGAGATCCTAAATTTGTAGACTTAGAGATATTCGTTGAGAAGTATTCAGTAGAGAGTTTCTTTGAGAATTATGAAGTAATAAACATGAAGAACGATAGAACTCGCTGGGGTGCACGTTTGAAAAGAAGAGAAAATATCCCCAGCGACAAAGTACTTATGCAAGATATCGATTGGCACTCCGGCAAGAACAATGTTCCTCGCCATTCAAAAGACGACAAACGGTGTGTCCTTTCGCTATTTTTGAATGGACCTTATATTTCAGGTTCGAATGTACTCCCTGCGAATCTCGCCAACTATCAACCTTGGGTATTTAATTGGCCCGAGAAAGCTAAAGAGGTGTGCTTCCTGAATTTCGCTCAGTTTGTAATTATTACTTCTTTTTACATATACTAATCTTGCGAAATTTTCAGATTGTTAAATTGAGAAAAAGTTACGAGAGAAATCCTAAGGCAAGTACTTTGGCAATTCTCCAGTCGATCACGGATGAAGTAAGAAATACTTTTCTTCATTATTTTTAACAATATTGTTGCCTATGTTTCTTAACTTCATTCGTGTGCGAAGGTTGGCGTTGAAGTTGTTGAAGAAGAGGATATTTATGAAGCTGCTAAAGCTAAAGGCAAGAGTAAAATTCCTCTTCGCAAGAAGAAATCTGCTGCTCCACCTTCTAAAAAACGGAAGATCCATTCTTCTTCTCGCTCCAGTCCTCAATCCAACGAGAGCTCTGATGAAGATAATGATGATGTTGACACCTCTCTTGCGAAGGAGAATCATCCAATTGAATCTTCTATGGCGCAACTATCTAGTATCTTCTCTGACTCTATGCAAGGAATTGGAGATGATCATTTTTCTGCCACATGCGAAGCTCTCGCAAATATCTGCGATGCTCCCTTACTAGAGGATGATGATTCTTTTCGCGGAGTTTCCAGAGCAGTGACTCCCAGTTTCCTAAACGCACTTGGTGCCTTGGTATGTCTATATTTCCTTATTTCTGCATGATTTCAATTATAAACCTCATCTTGACGATTTCTTTATTTTCCTTTATAGTCTGGGAGAGCTTCCTTTGTTGTTGCCTCAGATCTTGAGAAAAGGCGCAACATTCTCGAAAAGAAAAACCTTCAACTTAACAAAAAGAATGAAGAATTGGAAGCTTAAGCTGTTTCTCTTCGCAACAGAAATAAAGAACTTGAAAATGAAACTGCTACTCTTCGTGAAAAGACCAAACAATTGGAAGTTGAGTCCTCTTCTCAGAAGGACAAGATATCTAGCCTTCAAAATGCTAATCAACAACTTTATGGTATAAAATTCTTCTCTTTTCCTTGCTTTTGCTCTTTCATTTGTTTTTCTTTTATTTGACTTATCATTTTCGCAGACGTTTATAACCTTTCTGGTGAATCCATTCTTCTTCACTCATTTCCTAAGCCTATGGATAACGATGCTCTTCTCGCCCATCTCAATGATTCTTTAAATATCTTTTCAAATAACAAAATCAAACTTCTTTCTCTAAATGAACTTCAATCCAAATTCTGCCTTTTAGAAGCTGATCATAGATCTAGTTTGAGTTTAGCCAACCAACTTAAACACCTACATCTTAGTTCCCAAGAGAAAATTAATACTTTAAGGAAGAAGGTTAGTGATCTTATAGATGACAAAGATCGCATTGCTAATCAAGGTGCCCAAGCATTAGCAAATTTTCAAAAAACTCTTCTTAAAGTTCAAGTTGAGCGGGATGAATCCATTCGCCAAAATACTATTCTTAGCGAAAGAGAGAATCAAATTCGTTCCCTTCTTCTCATAAACAGTGACGATGAGTTCGCTTGGGCTGCGAAAGTTCTAGATGACGCCAGAAATAATTTAGGTGTTAATGTTAGTCTTCAAGTTGAGCACACATCCTTGATTAGGGATATGATTTCTGATAGAGAAGGTTGTTGATCATTCTTCTTTACTTAATTATTTATTATATATGAAGCTGTCATCAAGTTGTTGATTCATTGCTCTACATTCGCAGAGGCTGAGAAGAGATTTCAGAAAAGAATTGAAGAACTTGAATCCGAAAAAAGAACAACTTGCAAAGGACTTCTCTCTTCGCAATGACAAGTATTCCAAGTTGAAGAAGCAACTACAAATTACTGTAGCGAATTTCAAAAATGATGTTGTTCTCTTTCGCAACCAGACTATTAAGATAGTCTGTGATGACAACAGTATTCCTCATTCTTCATACCCTTGTCTTCTTGACGAAATCCATGAGAACATGCCTTCTTTGGATATCTCTGATAGCGATGCTAGCGAAGAAGAATCTGATGAAGATAATGAAGTAGAAGGATCTGATGAAGAAGAAGAATCAAACAAGAAATAGCTCCATTTTCTTCTTTCTCTTTTTGTAACATCTGTATATTTATCCTTTTAATCTTCCATTTTTATAATCTCTTATTGTAAGTTTCTTGGATCTTCAAATACAAATTCTACTTTTGTTGTCCCTTTCTGCACATGTTAAAAATGCAGTTCTTTTTTGCAATATGGTTAATCAATATTATGAGTGCATAAATATATCATATGAAAATAAATAACATGTTCTCAATTTATTCATTCCCATACTTGCCTCTGTTATTTGTTTTCAAATGAATGATTAAGCAAATAACCTTTAGATGGTAACATGCCTCAGTCTCGCAACTGTTGCTGCTGAATTCTCGCGAGAGAATGTTTCTTGGTTGTTTTCAAGATCTTTTTTTTTATTTTTTTTATTTTTTTTTTATTTTTTTTGGTGGTCTTATTTTGCCTTCCTAGTTAAAGGTCTTATTGCGCCACCTCTTGTCATTGCGACAAAATCGCAGGACGTCTTTACACTTTCATGTAAAGACCCATTGATTTTGCCTTATCATTTCTTAGTATTGTTGCCTCTGCGGGATAATTTTATTGCGACAATATGACAGGCCTAGATTTTCTTGCGAAAATAAAGCCCCATGACATTGCCGTCTTGCGACGAAATCGCAGGACGTCCTTACACTTTCATGTACTGACCCATTGATCTCGTCTTATCTTTGTCTTTTGTATTATTGCCTCTTCAGGATCATCGCACAAATATGACAAGCCTAAATTTTCTTGCGAAAATAAAGCCTCATGACATTTACGTCTTAAGACACTTATCAGCTCCCTAATGGAGGGTGCCGCCCTTATCATATCCCTGGTTGCCCCTTCAAGGAGGCGTACATCGGCCATACAAGACTAGCTCCTCCCATCCGGTCTTAACAACAACCAGTTATTTTCGCAGCCTCTTATCCCTTTTACCTATAGGGCTTATGGTTACGAGACTGCACCCTAAGTGGAGTTTTCTTCGGGCCGAGTGCAACATATGCCAAGACTTGCCAAGAATGGCCGAGACACTTCAAATGCCCCAGACACTCTTGGCTCAACCGTGTACCTCGGCGCCTTGATCATACGCTGACTCCTTAGAAGAGACCCTCGGTCGTCCAACCAGGGTATAACCTTATATATATAGTTGGAAATCCAAGGTATCTCCCTTGATGGGCTTTATTGACCCCAAATCTCCATGATTCAGGTTCCAGGCCCGGTGTAACCTTTTCCCTAAGCCATGTAAAGAGATACCCCCTTATATGACGCACTTTAGG
This sequence comes from Papaver armeniacum, assembly GCA_023531295.1. NCBI lineage: Eukaryota > Viridiplantae > Streptophyta > Magnoliopsida > Ranunculales > Papaveraceae > Papaver > Papaver armeniacum. Next base: position 141,856 of record JAJJWW010015797.1, read on the forward strand.
TCTTACATTTGCCTCTTGCGAAATTTTATTAGCGAACTAGGGTGTACGCCATAAAGGTTCGTCCCATTCTGATATGTCATTGATTTTAGATTGTTTCTTGTCATCATTTCTGCGAGAATTTCGCGTATTCTTTTTTCGATTATCATAGTCTTTGTATCTTCAGCCTGTCTTTATCATTCAAATCCCTACGAAAGCTTCGTGTATTCTTTTTTCGATTATCATAGTCTTTGCATCTTCAGCCTGTCTTTATCACTCAAAAGTTATTTTTTTTTTTTGTTTACAACCTTCGCAAGTCTAAAATCAATTATTCACTCCTTTCGCCTCTTACTTATGTTGCTCTCTGCTTCTTCATTATTCAAATTTCCTAATACTGCCTTCCCTTTTGCGAAATCATCGCAATTTTCAACTTTCTTCAGGCATTGGTTTCGCAACGTATTTTCTTCTCTCACCTCTATTGCGTCCACCATTAGTCTTTCCCTTCTTTGTTCATTTTTGATGTTTTGCTTCCATTTCTTCTTCTGAGCAGCTCTTTCCTCGCAAGATTCCACATCAACTTCACTGGTAATAAGTCGACGCTACACCCAAAATCTCATGTAACCAAGGTCGCCCAATCAATGCGTTATAGGGAGATTCCACATCGACTATGCAGAACAAAATTTCAGTTGATAATCCTTTCAGTGGTATTCGCATATGAGCCTCTCCTTTAGGCTTGTTGGCAGTACCGTTGAAACCATAGATCTTATAAGTTGAAGGTATTAGATCTTCGTCCTTCCCTCCCATAGTCTTGTAAGTATGGTAAAAAAGGATATTTACAGAGCTTCTAGTATCGATTAAGATTCTATTGATTGCCCATGAATTTTCTGCCTCATCATCTTCATCATCAACAGGTTTTGGGTTAATCTCCAACCTTACCACTAATGGGTTGTCATGCATCTCTCCACCCTCGGGTACTTCTTCTGCGGTAAAAGAAATAATCTGCTTTTGTCATTCCTTTAGTGGCGATGTCTTCGCGATGTTCATTATTTCTCTATTATCAGCATCTCTTGCGAAAACCCTACTGAGAACACTATCATGAAAATCTTCAACTGTCCTATACGAATGTACAATAGAGTTGCAAGACAAATTCTTGGCTTTCACTCCAACTTCTATTACAAATGTTTCTCCTCCTTTTGTTATGTTTGCTCTGTGAATTTCTGGCGGTGGTGGTAATGGTTGAGATTGAGGTTGATTTTTTAGAAATTGATTTAGTTTCCCTTGGTCAATCATTCTGAGGATGATTCTTTTTATATTTCTACAATCGTTTGTGGAGTGTCCATGAAAATGGTGATAAGAACAAAATTCATGACTTCTGTCACTCGGAGGTGGTTCATTTCCCATGTTCCATGGCGCAGGTATATTTTCCATTAAGATTATAGCTTCCCATATTTTCTCCACACTAGCATTCAAAGGGTGGCATCTTGATTTCTTCCCGGACTACCCCGTGACTTCGCTGTCCTCTATGATAACTCTGCCTCTGACTTCCATAAGTTTCTTGTGGCTGATCAAGTCTTTGAATTTTTGTTATTTCCTCCACGGTTATAGAAGTTTCTCTCTCTCTCTCAAATTCCTCCTGATCACGACTCCCCATGGCTACTAACTTTCGCTGACCATCATCCGTTATCATTTCTTGTTGGCCCTGCGAGGTGCTCGCCACTGTGTTTATTAGTTTAGGTAACAAGCTTGCATTTGCAGCTTTTGAACTCGTGTTCGCAACGGGGTATGATTCCATCTCATTTTGTTTTTCCTCTAGAGCAATGTACTCCTCTTGAAGTTCTCACAATTCAGTCATTGTGATTGTATTCTTGATTCTAAAAATTTGAATATATAGCAGATTGGTTGCGAACATAGCGTTAATGAATGATAGAATGAGATATATCTCATCCACACGACCAGCCATATCACTGCACATTGTCTTCCATCTCACGGTTAGATGCTTCAAACTTTCACCAACCCTTTGTTTTAACCCAAATACATCTTCAATACCAGGTCGCGAGGAGTTATTACTTATGTATGCCCCTAAAAATATAGCATGCAAATGATTGAAAGATGTTATTGTATTCCTCGGTAATCCTTCAAACCATTTCAAAGCTTCTCCTGTCAAACTTGATGCAAAATATTTGCACAATATAGCATCATGGTTCTCCCACTGTAACATACATCTCACATAAGCTTTGATATGTTGTATCGCACAAGTTGTTCCATCGAAAATCTTTGGTTAACGTAGGTAAATTGCACTTTGGGGGTATTCCTCCTAATTGTACTTCTTGTGTGAATGGAGTCTTCGCAGCTTCTTCTATGGCTTCATCCAATTGTCTCTTACCTCCTCCCCTTTTATTATTTAACATTCCTCTCATTTCCGCCAATTCTCTCAGAATTTGTTCATTTACACCAGAGTTTGGCTCCATTGGTCTTTTTAACTCCGCCTCTCTTCTTCTGCGTTCATGTCTGTTTTGACTTTCTTGTTCATCATTCTCTTCTCGTCTTTCTCTGCGATCTTCTCTTTCATTCCTCTCATGAATTCGCACACCGTTATATCTATCATGTTCTCTTCTTTGCTGCCTTTCGATTCTCCTTTGTACTCTTTCATACTCTTCATTGATATTACCATTGTTGCGATTTTGTTCTCTCCTTCTTTCTCTATTATCATGATTATTCTGGCGAATTGCCTCTTGTAACTCCTGTTCTTCCATTTCTGTTCTCAATCTTTCTCTTTCGCAAGCTAGACGTGCTTGCTCAACATAGTGTCTTTCAATTTCATCTTCAATTTCTTTTTGCTTCCTCTGTGTTTCTCTTCCATGCAATATTCTTCTTCCTTCTTCCTGATTTTCTTCATCACCTGGATTATTCCGCCCCTGACGCTGCCTATTTCCTTGATTTCCATCCTTTCACCCATTTGGAAGAGTCTCGGGACGTGGGATATAACGATCTTCCATTATTTCTCTTCTTTCGCAACGTTCTTCGCCTGGATTTTGCAATTCCTCTCGATTTTCTTCATTAGCATTTTCTATAGGTAAAGTCCTCCTTCTTTCCTCTCTAACTGATCTTGAGCTTGACCTTGTAGTGCTTCTCGACCTTCTATTTTGTAATCTCATATTTTCCATCCTCAACTCATGATTTTGCCTTGTCAAATTTGCATGTTCCTCTGCTTCTAATCGCCTTTCTTCATGTATTTTTTGTCTAAATGTCTCTAATGCTGCGACCTCTTCATTTCCATGAATTATTTCTTCAATCACTTCTCGGTCTCTCTCCTCTTTTCCATTGTTTATCAATTGTTGTTCTTCTCCCCTTTCATCCACAGAGTCTGATCTCCAAGTATGCACGCTTACTCTATCATAATCCACATTCTATTGATCATTGGTTGAATTGGTGATTGAATTTGATTTTCTTCATTATTTCTTGTGTTCATTCTTGAGGATTCCCCCATTTCATTTCTCCCTTCTCCAGCAAGTCTCCTACTCCTTCTAACAGTTGTTGGTTGTTCTGATGCATGTCTTCTTCTAGCCATTTCTCAATTTCAGTAAATTGTTGAAAATTATATGAAATTCCTTCCCTATTACTCCAAATTCTTTCAAATCACGATGTCAATCTTCACTCTCTCCCTGTTTCTAGCGCCAATATGTAGTTGCAGGAAATCCTACACTACACCCCTCACAAGAATCCACACAATCAAATCATTGAAGATGAACAATTATAATTTTTGTTGATTAATTTCTTGAATGTATACAAGATAAAATGGAAAAGAGCTAAAGAAATTACAATCACTATAAACTTTCTCTCTCTTAATGACTTGCTCAACACTCGAAAAAGATCTCCTCTCCAATAGGCCTGTTCGGCTCTTTATATAGGATATTACATAATGGATGACAGCTAAGCTGTCATTTATTTTCGGGAATGACTTGCGAAGTGTCGCAAGTGTACAAATGCATAATCTCACGACACTCCTAGTTCTCGCTAGGTCTTCACACCTTTCTCGTGTTCTGGCTGTCGTCATACATTGCGTCACTTATTTTACTCGTCTGCGACGCCTTCGCTATGTAACATTTATGGATTTCGCAGAGGTGTTGGTGTTGCGATATTATGATCCTACAAGTTTAACTTTACTCCTTTTCCTACTTCTATTCCCGTCAACCAAGAGAAGTCATTGGGCGTGAGCCCTATTTCAAATGTAGGAAAATGAAATGTATTTGTACATTTCCAAAATCGTTCAACAATTGCATGTGACAGTTGTTGATTATCTTTCGGAACATTTATCTCTAGTAACATACCCAATCCACATTCTTTCATAAACTCTTCACACTTTGAATGTTGACATACAATTTCAAACAATTTGGGCATATTGCTCCATCCACCCCTAAATGTAATCCAAGATTTGTCACTTTCCATGTTAATAGTTGTGCATACATGATTTGTTTCATCTTTAGAAGACAACCTAGTGTAATCCATTTTTTTCTATATGAACCCTAACAAAAATTAATCAATTATGAATCAAAAACAAGTAACAATCATAAATCAATCATAACAAACTTAAACAAGAACGAAATTGAACATAATCATACCTTAAATCCAATTGAATTCACTCACTCCACCTTCAAAACAATTGAATTTTGTTTTAGGGCAAACCTTAAATAAAAACGAAATTACATAACCAAATCATACCAAATAACGATTGATAATGACTCAAGAGAGATTTACCTTCAATAATGTATAATGGGTTTCATTTAATTTGATGATACCCGGATTATAGATGAAGATTGAAGAGAGGGATAGAGAAGAAGAGTGTAGAGAAGAAGTGAAAAATAGAGAAAGGGAACCAAAAATCTCGTCTCCTGGATGTTTTAAGGGTTTTAACACCTAACGGGAAACGGTATCCCGTTTTTGTTTTTTTTTCTTTACGGAGGACTATTTCCCGTTTGATATCAGTTTTTTTTTTCTCACGGGAGACAGTCTCCCGTGTAGTGTTCTTTTTCATTTTACTGATAGTGGGTTCACTCGTTCATATGAACGAGAGGTCCTTCATATGGGCGAGTTAGTCTCCAAATGGAGACTACCCATAGGATATGCTCTTAGGACAACTTCCCATTTGGATATTTTGCGAAACGACCTTTCTCCAATTTGGAACATCAGATATTGTCTTCGCATTTACAAAGTCATCTCTCTTTCTATATTCGAGTCTTTTATGAGATGATCTTGTCGGGTGATAAGCAAAATTTGAACTATCATTATAATAATTCTTTTGCCTAAACTTAGGATAATAACGATATGAGTTCTTTCGGGGAACAAACTTAGTCAATTCGTTTGATACAAAAGAAAGTGCATCTTGCATCTTACGAACTTTGCATCCCCATTGCAAGTGTCCTTTATTACCACAATAATAACAATGCTTAGTAACATACGCAGACTGACTTTTAATGTTACCTTTTGGATCCTCTTGCATTGGAGCTCGACGATTTTTCTTCTTCTTCTTATCTTTGTTCAACGTTGTTGCTTTCTTGACATTAGCATAAGTGCCTTCTTTGATGGTTGTATTTGAAAAGTCTGATTGAACATGATTCTTAGGCTTAACAAGCTTTTCTTATTTACAAGAAATAAGAGCATCTTTGATATCAGTGGAAGCCTCTGATTGAGAAGAATTTATAGCTTTAACAAATTTTATCTCATTGTTATCGTTGGAAGCACTTGATTCCTTATAATATCCCTATCCTCGTGTATCGCCATGAAATCTTCCTGCTTCTAACAATAAGGATAAATTGTTTGTGCTATCACTGGACTTTTTTAAGTACAAATTTTCTTCTTCCAACGTATTGATTTTATCAAGAGCACCAGTTAGATCAGCTTCAAGGTGTTTTTCTCGTGAGAGATATTCACCTTCTTTCTTTTCAAAACTCTTTTGTTAAGAGTTAATCCTTGCTTCAGATTCAGCAAGTTTCTATTCCAAAAAATGGACCTTTTCAAGATAAGCCTCACACTCTTTCTCTAACAATATTGTTTGAAATAGACTAGCACTTGCTTTGTCTTCAAGACCCTGTATTTGTTTAGAAGCAACTTCCCTCAAATTTTCTTGATCTTGACAAAGCCTTTTACATTCATTAGTTATTGCTTTCAACTCATCCCGGGCTTTCTCAAATAGCTCGTTAGAGAGATTTAGCCTATTTTTTTAAGTAAGCAATTGCTCACAAACTGATTCTGAGAGTCGTGTGATCGTCTATGGATATGAGATCGAGACAATACGACAACAAGATAACTTGTGTGATTGACTATGGATACAAGATCGAGAAAATATAACAGCGAAGTATGTTACTTGATAATAGGTTCGGTAATAACCAAACTCTATAGGATCACTATCAAATAATGCGGAGTTAACGTATATGTGTATTTTACTTTATTATAATAAAAAATTATAATGCGAAAATCAAAAGTAAAAGACACAACAAGATTTTGTTAACAAGGAAACCGCAAATTCAGAAAAACCCCGGGATCTAGTCCAGTTTTGAATACTCTCATAATTAAACCGCTATACAAAATCTAAACCAACTTCGTATAATTGAGATCAAGCAGACTACCCCTAGCTACTTAGTTCCCTCAGTATCCCTGCGCATTCGAATACTAGAGTCACGCATGTGAATAACAAGTCCTTTGGATCGTATTCCAAACAACAAAGGAATAATTTGTTTGGTAACCACTCTGATAAATCTTTGCTACAAGGTATAGATGAGTCGTTGACAAAGGCTCTTCCATTTAATCTAATAAACTCCTTTGTCTGGTTAGATCAATCTAACTTTAACTACCGAAATAGTCAAGTATAGATTCGCAATCAATCAATATAGATCTCAAAGAGAAACTATAAAGTGATGACGATCTCACGCAACTAATCAATCGAATAAATATGATTCTAGTTGTATCCCAGCCGATCAAGGTTTGTGCACACAATTCACATGATACGAAAATCAAAAAGAAATCTTTTTCGTCTTCAAATCTTCTTTAATCTTCGATAACTTACACAACACCACTTGAATCTCTTGTAATCAATCACGCACAAAACGGAGTCTGTTTGGATTATCACAAGATGTCTTTAGATATAACCATAATTCAAAAGATCCCGTAGATACTTCGATCTAGTTTGAGTGAATCTAATATCATAAGAGAAGATTCTCAAGAATAAATAAACTAGGTGCAATCAAAGTTTCAACAACCGTATGTCAATCAAATCAATCGAAAACTAACACTGCAGTTATCTAGTTTCCCACCAACGGTACTCGTAAAGATTCTTGATCCCACAGAAGTCTTTAAACGAGCGGTCATAAGAGATTTCACCTAATTAGGATACTTTCCTCTCCGAATAAACGGCTCCACCAGACACAACAAGAAATGAAGTTTGCCTGGCTCTTAGGATGGTTTCTAGAAATCCAACCTTAGGTATTTATAAACCAAGGATGTTTGGACACAAGGAATTTCCAAAACCGAAGATATTCTCAAGATATGCAATGAATGGTAAATTCGGTTTTCCTAATTCCAATAAATGCTTGTCCAATATTTCCGAAATCCCTCAATAGAAAATCTCCAATTAGTAAATGCACATTACTAATTTTTATTCTCTAGAGATATGCATTAATTGCTGGTAATTAAGGCATATAAATCCAAAAACTTTAATTAAAATATTCTTAATTTATTTCGGCACAGGATCACCTTGAGTACTAAGGAATATCTTTAAACAATAAATGATAAGAGTTACTGCTCGTGTTCAAAGTATGTTGACATCTTTTCACTGCAAAACCTTATTTCATATTTACATGGATTTGCATTCTTGGAATCGGTTATACCACACTTCTAAACAAGTTTAGAATTGGTTCACTTGTATTCCAAGACTAGTATGTGATTGATCAAACATCACATACATGGGTTCAATCGGTTCTACCAATCACTAGGATCGGTTATACCTAATTATGGAAACACTTGTGATCGGTCACTAGGATCGGTTACACCAGTTACAAGGATCTGTTCCATCTACACATGGTATTACTTGTGATCGGTCACACCAGTTACCAGGACCGGTTACCAATTACAAGGACCGCTCACACAACACTCGTGATCGGTCACACCAATTACTAGGATCGGTTATACCAATTACTAGGATCGGTCACACCAATTACAAGGATCGATCATATCATCACATGGTGATTACTTAGGATCGGTTACACCAATGAATAAAAAACAGTCATACCAAATCATAAGCCAGGCATTGTGATTAGGTATACCAAGATACATAACCTATGTTAAGATCGGTTCTACCATCTCACACATATTGGTCATCCAAAGATTTGCAATGAATAGCCAGACCAATAAGCCTAATGATTTCCCTTTCGATTCATGAAACAAGTTCATGAATGTACTTCCTTTAAATAAATGTAAAACATTGTTTCCTAGGATGAAATCTTTATCATAAACCATACACATAATCATAAAACTATATATATTATTATGTCGATGTCATATCTACGAAGTTCAAAAGATAAGCGTTATACTTCGTAGTCTAATTCCCTAATACTATGATCATAATATTATGATCATGTTACATCACTAGAGTATTATACAATATGTACAGTATATACAACTTCACAGTTATGTTTTCAATATAGCACGACTTGAAAGATACATTAGGAATGAAACAACTCAAGTCAATATTACTAACCTCACATTCTTCAGGTCTTCAGAGTAATTGTATGTCTCAACATTCCTAGAATTTCTAGCCTAACCTAAACGAAATTGACTTTATTATTTAATCAAGCGACTTCAGATGAGTTTTGATACTAAAATATGACAACCAAACTTGACATACCAACGCTTGGTGAGTTCAACCGAGCTATGATCTAACATGCGCTGTATCAACCTATGTGGCAACAATGAATACATCTCAATCATGTCTCGTACTTTCTTAATTGGAGTCTATCTAATCAATGCTTTACTCTCTTTCATAAACAACACAGTACAATATTTATATGCTGATTTTTTTATGGAGTGCAGCGTTTATATATTATTTTAGCAGTGCAACGTATATGGATTATATTTTCTAAAATGACTACCCTTGCTAACAAAATTTCTAAATTTTAGGCAAACATGTGTATGAAGGCTTGCCGAATACAAATTAAGTACACATTGAGCTGCTGTCGTTGCACTTTCAGATCCATTCAGAAGGTGTCTATGCACGAACTACATGAACTATATCTGCATGCCTGCAAAGAAAGAAAAAAAAATGCAACATCAGAAACATCTTCAACCTCAAAATATCCAGTACAGTTGTTACGCACTGCTCAAAAAATCCAGTGCAGCTGTTATGTACTGTATATTCTATTCTAGTTTCGAACATATTGCTGGGTAGTAGTTTGAAGATGGGTATGCAGTAAGAAGAAAAATTACTTCAATAAAAAAATCCAATATAATTGTTATGCACTGTTCAAAAAATCCAGTGCAATTGCCATGTACTGTATGTTTTTTTCTAGTTTCAAACATACAGGGTTGGGTAGCAGTGTGGAGATTACTAGCATATGATTTTTCAGTATACCAAATATGTACTCAATATATTCCAAATACATCGAGTATGCACTCAACTCAATCCGATTGTAAACCATTTTCACACTAGTATCATATAACCATGGTGTATTGTAATTAATAAGAGAAAATAGCCTTACCAATTTTCTTGACCAATTTTGCTTGTATTCAAGAGGACTCCTCAACAAAAATGGTAGTACCCAGACACAAAAATGACAACATACCAGCCAAAGAATGGCAAATTACTCATAGATACAACCTACTGGAATATAATTAGCAACATGATTATCGAAGAACCATGGTTTCCATTTGCCTAAAATTTTATAACCAGGAGACCTCGCCCCTTTGTCACTCCAGATATATGCATTGTGAATCAACAAGAAAATAACAAAAGTAATTATGACAAGCAACACTGGTTACTGAATTACTAGTCTACAATCACTTCTAATATCACACAACCGTGGCTTAATCCAAAAGGACCCTCAACAGTAGATAAAGAGCATAATCACCTAAGACACTTAAATGACTACATATGTTACCAAACTAATGCCAAAATCACCCTCAATGATGGATAGTGGCAAGAAAACAATTATCAGTCTAGATAAACTATCCACCAAAACCAATCAAAATCTGCCACCACCACAACAACCTTCACAATTACAATCAATTACCAAATCACAACCAGTCAAAAATTTTATGCAGTTTAGAAGAAACACATATTTGTAAACAGACATAATACTGGATCTGGCAGCACTACATTCCCAATGGATACGAAATATACTCAATTCATCTCAGTATATAAAATACGCACTCAATTCATTCTCAGTATATCAAGTATACACCCAGTTCATTCTCAGTATGTCAAATATACACTCAGTTTGTCGTTCTCAGTATATCAAAAATGCATTTAATCTCAACAATCAACATCTATTTCCATGCACAGATCAAATCAAAGCAATCCAAAAATCAAATCAATTATACTTGCATTCATATTTCTTCTAGAATTCACCAGTAACATGTCTCTTCACAAAAGTAGTCTCATCATGTTAGGTATCAACATCAAATTTCATGTTACAACTCTAATTCCACCAAAAATCCATCAAAAAACAAACAAAACAAAAGACCAATTACCAATTCCACCATTACTAACAGTAACTAGACTATATTGTCGTTAACCGAGACAACTTTGTCTTTAAAAGCTTAAAACCAAAGTCAATACAAGATCTAAACATCAGATTAGAGACAGTGAAAATGTTGCTCATCAAAATCTTTCAAAAATACTACTTTAACCACATCATTGGCATTAATAGTCAAAACTGTTACATTTCCGATCGAGATTAATATTGAAAGATATATTGATTTTCAGCAATAAACCTAAAAAAATAATCAAAATCTTTAGATCAAATCATTGAGAATTAAAAGAGGATTACAGATCTAAATATTCATTGTGAATCGAATCAATAATTCGAAATGAATTTAAAATTGTTAGGTTTTTGAGACTAATAAATTAGGAATCAGAATAATATGATCTGAAAACTTACCTTGTTTGTTGATGAATCATTCAATAAAACTCGATGGCGATGCTTTCTTCATTAACAAAGTTGTTATCGAGAAGAATTTCTTCAATTCTCCATCGCCATAGCTCGAGCTGTGTAGCCTGTAGGTATAAAAAAAATGAAAATAACCATTTAGGAGGGATCTGATTGTATCTAGGGTAGTTTTGCCATTTAGAAAAAGGCCTTTGTAAACTTCGCACGTGTAATGGACCCTGGAATAATTGTTTTAGGCTCTTAATGGGAGGACCTGCCATTAACTAGGCCCATAATATTAGTACCTATTGGTAATTCCTACAAGGCTAGGAGGGACGGGAAAACAAAAACTTACATGTGAAAAATACTAGAACCCCCTACTATATGGGTTCAATATATAGAAGCCCCACAAAATGGATCCTTCAATGTCAACTCCATACTTTAGGAAAATGCTATTATTAGGCCCAAAATATCAAATTTTCTTTAGATCTGGCCCATAATTAATTATTACGAATTTTAATAATGACAACACTACGCTTTTGAATATATACAAGAGGAAAATCATGAGAGATTTTCATTTTTAGTTTTTCTTTCTCTCTTCATCCTTCTTCAGCTACTTTCAGAGATATTAAAACTTAAATTACCTGCAACTGATTCAACAACACAAACCTAAATCAAGATCGACACATAGCTAATCAATCGTTCAAACAACAAATCCAGTGAAAAACACATCAAATTCTCACTATCTTGAATTTTAATGGAGTTTTTGTGCCTGTAATGGAGAATAATTGAGTAAATTCGTCATCAACGAAGAACTCTGAAGATTTAATCAACAAAGACTAAATAAAAGATAAGTTTCTTTTGCTGTATCCTATTCATTTTTTTCATGTTTTAGTTTTGAAAGTTTTTATTAAGATTTCAAAACCTAAAACTTCGATTTCAGTTCAGTTTTATTATCTGATTTATGATTAGCATTCAGATCTACTTTCGCCTTCTATTTCTCTTCATTTTGAGTTAGAAATTTTGAAAAAAATTTGAAAAAGAGTTTCCAAAACTTTTAGGGTTCTTCGTCGAGAATCCGTCGATCTATTCTATCATTTACTCCGATTGAAAATCGACTCAGCATTTGTAATCCTCATGTGTGAATCTGTGTTACCCATTTAAAATTTTTGTAAACGATGTAGTTTAATTTTTTTTCTACTTGATCTGATTTGTTGATTTTGTAGATTTCTTTGTGTTGGATTTGAAAATAGGAGTCAATTGATGAAGATTTAGCTTCTGTTCAGATGCAAGTTGTAAGGAAGAAGGTGAATTCATTTACCGTTGTGAGAATACGCATATACTTATGTTGGATGAGTAGATATGAAAAGTTTTTGATCATTAATTGTTGTTGTTCAATTTGTTTGAGCATATCTGAAGCTATAACAATTTCAAAGCAAGATGAAATTGTGAATAAGAATCACAAATCAAAGAATTTTGTTATGTGATTATTATGCACAACATGTGTAACTTTCGTCTACACATCCGATTAGCTTGTGTAAATTTTCTCTACACATCCGGATAGCTTGTATAACTTTCCTATACACATCAAATTAGTATGATAAAGAAATATCCTCATAATAATTATTGAAAATCACATTCTAGATCTCAATTACATGCCTTAGATAAGGTGATTGTGCATCCATTTTATGTTAATTGTTGGCTTACACTACTGGTTTTGTGTAGGGAAAAGGAATTCACAGAGTTTTATGTTGTTTTGTGCAGAACAGAGGAATGCAAAGATGTATGTCTTGAAGTTCGTCCTTCAATAGACTCGAGTGTTGAAGTTTTAGCAACAATCTTGCTCAAACAGATAAGATGATTTTCGTTTACTTAAAATCAATCTAAAATTATATATCTCCTAAGATGGTTACCCTAACTCTTAACATAGGAGGATTTGAAGTCGGTGGTAAGTAAGCTGATTCCTGTTTTCTTATATGACATAACTTGTTTTATTTTCAGCATTTTTTATGAATAGGTGTATTTTGTGTACACATATATAGTAATATGACATGTTACGTGTTGTTTCGTTAATGTGTATGGGTAATTTGAAACTTAGAAATTACTCTGCAAGGGTATGGATCTTGGAATGGTGGTCTTGTAGTTGGAGGTAGTGTGAGTGGTCGAGGATTACATAGAGGAGCCAGATTAGGAGGTAGTGGTGGAATTTTCGAGTATTATATATACTCTGTTGAGTCTCTGTAACTTTGTATAACATATAGTAACATATCTGGGAGTGTAGGCGAGGATATTGGTCAAATTAAGCATCTGTAACTTTCAGTTACATTAGGAAAATGCATGTGTAACTGTTAATTACACTAGGAAAATGCATGTGTAACTACCAATTACACTAGGAAGGTGCTGATGATTTTGTTAGATTCAATGTGAAATCTAGTGAGACTGTGTTAAAAAAAGGAAGAAGAAGTAGAATTAGAACCAGAACTATGAGTAGTGGTTGTTTCTGGTGCTGAATTCCTTCCATCTCTGTCTTCTTTCATTGCTTTTAGATTCGGATATTGATTTTGGTTTTCACTTTGAAAATTTTAGGGATCTTGTATTGTCTGGTACTGACTACTGTGTTGCAATTTTTAGCGTGATGCATTGTTTCATAAGACCGACTGAGAAGACCACCTGCGCTAGTTTGGGCATCTCCAGCGAAGACCGCCTGATGCTCCAGTACGAGTAGGCCCCATCAGGCGTGCAGAAGGAAGGATGCAACGCCAAAGGCCGACCGAAGCTAACTTGGGACGAGTGCGTGAAGAACGACCTGAGAAACCGAAATCTTTCACCAGAGCAGGTACTGGATAGACAGACTTGGAGGGCGGCAATACGCGTGGAAGAGGTGGGTTTCAGGTATGTAGACTAACAACCCTTCCCCTTTACTTCTTGTTTTATTTCTTTACAACTCAATCAGAGAACACGTAAAGGCAACCTCGTTAGTTTTCGTGAAGGGGGAATCCCCGTAGCAATCGGCAAAGAGGCAGAACTGTGAAGGGGGAACACCCGTAGCTTCGCAATCGGACAGAGTGTAAGTATATCCGCATTAATGGTCGAGAATTCGTAATCCCATTAACACGGTGACTACCCACACTTAGTCCAAAACATTCACAATCGCGACGCGGGTAGCGTCAAGTACCTTTGCTTGTCGTAGTGCAAGTTGTGCGAGGCTCGGACAGGCCGGCGTAGGGCTGCACATACTCCGGTACGGCCCGTTTCTCCAATGGAACCGGTCCCTGTACCTGGTGTTGACCGATCGAATTTGAGGACCAGCACTGCATTTTGTACAGTGTTGTACGGTACTCCGGTACCGGTCCGGTACAAGCCGGTATCGGGTTTTTTACCCACAGTTTGATACGTTTAATACAGAGATCGAATATTCACAAAACTCAAACATTTTCAGGAAACTGGTTCCTAAGAAATTGAACATGGATACAATAAAAAAAAGTTGTTCGCATAGAGACGTAAACAGAACTAGACAGAAAATGAATAGAGACATATACATAATTAAAATCCATCTTCAAAAACTGCATCTGCATCTTTACCAAAATCCATCAACCTCGATGCATTCTCATGTTCAGTCACCACCAACGTTTCCTCTCTTGCAATCAAGTTTAAATAAGAACACAAATCTCAAAAACATCAAATCGACCCTAAACTTCAGATTCTCATCCTTCCAGACCCTCTTATGAAACCCAAAATTCAGATTCATCATCAAATCAACTTCACAACATCAATTAATAATAACCATTTGCTCTACATCTATCATCAAATCACATAAACATGGAATCTCAGGGTCTAGCTGAAAGAAATTGAATATTTACTGCAAAAATCAAACCAAATTAGCAAAATCAGATGACAAAAACAAAAATTAAAAAAGAAATCATGGCTAAACAAAACCCAAATCAAAAGAGAATGAAAAACAAATCCAAATCAAAAGAGATACAGAAATTAATTACTTGTACGTTGTTATTTAATCAAACATGCAATTATAATAAGAGCTGAGTCTAACATCCCTCTGTATCTTCAATTTCATCGATTTCCCATTAACTTCAACTTCCTCCAAAACCCTAACCTTCAATTTCAGAAACCCATTTGAAACGACCATTCAATCTGTTCTTCTAGGTTTCGATTTGAGTTCTTCAGAGATGGTTAAGAAGAAGAAGCTAATGAGACTCGATTTGATTGGATTGAAATCTCGATTTGATTTCTTCACTCTTCAGATTTCAGTTGAGAAAAAAAGAAAAAGAGGCAGGAAAGAAAAAAAAAAGATAAGAGTGAATGTTGATTTCTGTTCGATAGTATTAGTATAAGATGAGAAACCCAATATGAACGGACAGGATTAAAAAAAGTCAAGATCTCAATGGATGACATTCACCGGTTCTTTAAGTCCGGTTCCTGCCGGTACTAACCCCAGAACCAGTGTCTGTACCGGTCTACACCGGTTCCTAGTTTTCATTCCCGGTCCCTGTCTCAAGTTACTCCGCACTGGGTTGGTTCCGGTCCAGTATTATCGGTTCCCAGTGAGATGCAGTCTTGTTGACCGGTTCTTGTGCAGCCCTAGGCCGGCGTAAAACACATGTTCAACTCTTAGGAGATATTCTCTAGTCGACCCGGTACTTGCTACTGGAAAAGACTTTGGATTTGGATTTGGCATTATTTCATAAAAAGCATGGGATTCATATTTCTGGGAATAGTGTGTCGTTGCCACTTCAGAGGTAAAAGCTCAACCCTGTTGACTTAATCATTTGTCCTTCATATGAGATAATAATTCTTGAAAACCACATTTAGATCTCAATTACATGCCTCAGACAAGGTATAATAATGATGCATTGTCTCCAGATTACAAAATGATTGGACAGGTAGTAGCTTTTTCTATGTCACCTTCATGTGAGCCTATTTGCTATTTTAATAGCAAACCACCATTATGTAGAAAGAATTTCTCTCTGAGTTGTTTTTCTTCTTGTGTTAATCCCCTCCCATGTATATCTTTGTAGTTCATCGCATGTATATTTGCTTGTAAAAAGGTAGGATAATACTGATTATTAGACTGATTAGATACATGAGTAACTCTTAATTACGCAAGTGAGATGCATGTGTAACTATTATTTATACATGCTAATTAGATGTGTAGCTACCAGTTACACATGCCAATTAGATGTGTAGTTTCTAGTTACACTTGCTAATTGATGGGATATAAAGGTTATGAATGTGTAACTCTCATTGTACCAGTCAGACGCATGTGTAACTCCTAGTTACACTAATGAGACACATGTGTAACTCCAAGTTACACTAGTCATATGCATGTGTAACTCCTAATTACTCTTGTAGTTATTCTATAATATTATTTCATTCTTTTTGTTCATCCAATCTAATTTCATGGATGTTTATTTTGTTACAGATATGGAAGCTTTTTGTAATGAGAAAGACAAGAAGGGAAGGAACAATCTCAATTAGAGGATTTCGTGGTTCTAAGATTTCGTTTTACATATTTAGTGTTCTAACTCGTTTATTGTATTCAATAACAACCAATTAATAGATAAACAAAAAAATTATTGTAAATGAATATTAAAGCAATACATATCTTTTTTGTATATATATATATTTTTTTTCCTGATGTGTAACTGTTGGCTATGCATGCTATATGCATGTGTAACTTGTGGATACACATGTCATATACATGTGTAACTTCTTATTACACATGCCATGTGTAATTTTGGGATACACATGCCATATGCATGTGTAACTTCTCGTTACACACTTTTGAATACATAACATGAATGTGTAATTTTTATGCATGTGTAACTTCCGGATACACTTGCAATATGCATGTGGTCGGAGGTGGTGGTGGTGGTGGTCGGCGGCGGCGGGGGTGGTTGTCGGCGGTTGGTGGTGGTCAGAGGCGGTGGTGGTCGGTGGTGGTTGGTGGTGGTCGGAGGCGGTGGTGGTTGTCGGAGGTGGTTGGCGGTGGTTGTGGTGGTCGGAGGTGGTGGAAATATCATCACATTATATTTTAATAATTTTGGGCCTAAATTTAAATTTTATTTAATTATGGGCTTGACAATATGCATAATGGTATTAATGTCTTTTAATAACTCGGGGCCTAAATTTAAACTTCTTTAAACTCATATTATGGGTTATCCATGGGTTGGGCCTTAGCCTAATTTCCCCAACTTACATACCGGTACACGGGTAAGGGGCCCAAAGGCCTCGAACCATTATCCATCCGGTTGATTGATTTGTTCCACTTCCTTCCTCCTGTTCTTCCATTTTTCTTTTGGGTTTCATAGGAGGAAGATCTGTTGATTAGGGTTAGGGTTTTGGTTTTGTAGGGTTTCAATAACAAGAAGATGACAATATCAGAAGATGAAGAAGATGCAAACTTGGCTCACTTTCTCGAATCAGAGGTACTCTCTATTTCTGATGAGGATGAGGTTCATCACTTATCATCATCATCACCTTTCAATAACAACGTACAGGTATTTCTACTTATTACAATCATCATCAAGATTTCGCCTTTTAATATTTTAATAGGGATTAATATTGTTTCTTAGATATCTCTTAGGTTTCTAATTTAATTCATTTAATTATCTATCAGGATGACGAGGATGGCACCGAAGAAGTAGAAGGAGAAAAATCTTGTCTTTCCCCTTTATCTTCAAATAATAATACAAATAAGAGATTGCGCGAACTACCTAAGAGCAATGTTGGTGGGTGTGTTACTCATCATCAAGGAGAAGGAGGATCAGAGAAGAAGAAGAGACAAAAGGAACCTTTTACTACTACTGGTACCAGTAATACGACACATGATGATGATGATCAAACTCAAAATGCTAGAAGATTTCCAAGCAGGCAGATTTTGATGCTGAAATGTAGCACCCTAGGGTCAAATTTCAGCATGATTCCTTCTGAATTGTTTCATAACATTCTCAAATTCCTCTCTTCTGAGGTTAGTACTACTTTCTTTACCCCTTATCTTCTTTTCCTTCTTAAATTGCTTTTTTTTTGGTGTCATCTATCAAGGGGATATCTGGTTTGGTGTGCAGGATCTTATCGCCTGCTCCTGTGTCTGTAAATATTTGAACTTTGCTGCATCTGATGAGTTGCTATGGCGCCGACTGTGAGTTATAGTTCTTTTCATTACTATATTTTGTTATTCCATTCAAATTTGGTCGGACTTAAAACACACTGACTCAATCAATTCATGTTTGTGACTTATGATCTCACACACATGACTTTGTATTAGCATTTGCCTGGGATATACTGAAGTATCTCAGGACCAAAGTTTAAATGAAAGAAAAGAGCTTTTGATTTTAAGGTGGGTGAGAATGTAAGAAGGTTGAACCATTTGACGTGTATGGTTTAATTAGTGTCATTTGGGCAACACTTCCTCCATTTTCTTCTATTTTTTCAAGATATTTGAGAGTTTAGCTTCAGTTTAAGCATATTTTATATTTTGTTCCGTTCTTAATTTTGCCTAGGCTGCTGCTAAGTTCAATATTCATCTCATAATTTTAATTACAATCTTTATATTTATCAGTTAATTGTTTTGAATGAATCCTTTAAGCATCAATAATCTGTTCCTTATAACAACTTAGACTCACACCTCCCTGTGGACTAGACCCTGACTTGCCATACTACTATTTTATATATTTTGTAGAGTTAGGAACTTATTCTTGTTAGGTTGTCAACCTCATCAATATGTGAACAGATAGTTTAGTTTTGAGTTATTTTCATTGACATGGTTGCACTTGCGCAATGTTTTGAGTGTCAATGTCGGGTATGAACAGTGTTTTAAAAAAACGTTTTGAAGCGCACTTTTTAGCGGTTCACTAAAAAAACGCTCCAATACGTCCGCATTAATACTAGGTTATATTTTCTAGAGAAGTTATATTTTCTAGAGAAAAAAAAGGAATATTCTGGAGAGAAAACAGGGATTTAAATCCCCAAAACAAGTCCCAACGTTTCTTTCTTAGGTTTTCTGAAGAAAAAACAGGGATTTAAATCCCAAAAACAAGTCCCAACGATTTCCTTAGGTTTTAGTATTAAAAAACCCTAAAAACTACTCAGCCAACTATTTAGAGACTCCAAAACCAAAGAACAAGTCAGTATGACATAGGCTTAGTTAGCTAGTTTTTTTATTTGTTCTGCTCCCTTTATCACGGTGGATAATTATGTTACTGCATTCTGCATATGCTTAATTAATAATTAACTAGTTAGTTTATTTATTCCTTTTATCATGGATTATTAGATTGGTTTTTGGTTTTGTGTTAGTAAGTTTCACATAGATATCTATAAGTATTTTTTTTTTTAAATAAGCTACGCTTCAATAACGTTTTGAAGCTACGCTTTACTAGGTTAGCGTATCGCTTTACGTTTATGTATTTTAAAACACTGGGTATGAATACAGATATTCTGACACGGTGTTCAAAAAAAGTAGGAAACAGGGACACAGAGGTCAGGATCAAGTTTACGTTACGTAATCTTCTTATAAAATAAATTGCTGCATTCATAATTATACTAAAGTATAAGGACCCATCTCTTCTCTTTCATTTTTTTGTTTCGTATATTTTCATAAGCTTTGTCGGACTAAGCTGCCAGAATATTCAGTTTAAATGCTAATAAAGCTGTTGCAGTGTCCGTGTGCGTCTGTTACGAGTACCAACGTCAAGATGGGTCCACACTGGTGAATTTTGAAAGATGGAGTATTATGTCGTAATTACACACTTACTAAAACCTTAATCCCAAGTAATGTGCTATACAAAATAAGTACTTGTAGCTATACCAGGACCATATTGTTGACCTTCTCATGCTAGTGCGTCCATGCCTACCGATACACATTTTCGCATCTATGGATTTTCTATTAACGTAGTAAATATCCACCTATAAAATTCTGCAGGTATTGTATGAGGTGGGGTCTGTTATCTCCTACCAACAAGTTACGTGAATGCGCCTGGAAAAAGCTTTACATCCAGGTTATTATTTTTTATAGATCCTGTTGTCCATTCATTATAATCTGCACCTCATTTTCTATCTTCATCCAACCCCATCTCAGTCGGCAATTCTGAAGGGAATATTTCACAAAATTATTTGGGCAACCACACTAAAGCCTGAACCTTAGTCCCCTTTGAATGAATAAGAGTTAAATCAGGCGAAAGCGATTAGGACTCCTTCCTAAGGTAAAAGTATGTCGCCCTGAACTTTACTTCTTTTTGCAGCGTGATGAAGAGGATATGGCTGAATTTGTTAGGAATACTCCTTCTGAGTTCAAAGAATATTATATCCAAATGCAGGCGGCCAAGAGAAGCCAAGCACCTCTTCCTTCACAAGTAAGAAAGAATCTAGAAATAATGAGCTAATGTGTAACTACTATTCAGTTGCTTTTGCTGAAAAGAAGTAAAATGTCACTTTTTTGGATTGCTTAAATCTAGTCCTCTGACCTGATATTAACCTAATAATCTGTTGTGAGTATATTCTGACACCTGACGGTTTGCAAATGGATATTTGAGGAATTATAGCACGGAGTTTTATTAGTACTTTGGTGAATAATATGGCAGAACCTTGGTAGGATCCATTGTTTGCATGATGGGTCTAGGCCCCAAATGGCATGCCTGATAGAGGCATTTGAGATACTTTGTTTTTTTCCTTCAGTTTAATCTATATTTGTGTATCAAGCTTATGATGTTTAGAGGCTATCCTTATATTTGTGGTTTTACATGCGAAGGTGAACGATGACCACATAATTCTCGATAAAACAGTTGCTGATCAAGTGTCTATATGGAGAACCAGCAGAGGCTTGCCTGACGAGGTTGTTGCTGGCCATGCTTGTTCTGGGGACACATGCTCCTACTATCAAATTGGGGAACTTTTTCTCTGCGAGAAGACCGGGCGCGTTCACGGTAAGGAAGCACTGAATTACAGATCCCCTACGTTGATATCTATAAGTTATAAAATAATGCTGGAATTCTTAAGCCGTCACCGTGGGCATATTCCTCATGGACCTTGCACTGCTCTCAAGATCTTTATGTTCTAATTTCTAAAAAATTTCTAATATGCCAACTGCTGAGTTGAAGCTAACCTCTAATAGTAGTAGATGAAACTTACATGCTTAAACATTTATTGTTGTTTTGGAGAGAGTTACTTTAGCTGTTAGAACTGTACTATAATCAGAACCTTCATTCTGCACCAGTCTTTCATGCCTGTTTGTTGTTTAATAGACATTTTCTGAAAACAGAATGCTAACTCACCTCATTTTCTGATAAGAGTTGTCCGCAAAATTGTCATAGTATATTGCCCGGAAATTGGAAACTACTAAATATGGTTTCTTTATACTGGATAGGATAGGCAGGTAATTACTTAGACTACATGCGGCTTGTGAGTCATGTTGTTGTTTGTTCTCTGTTTCTTTTGCAGTATGTGATGATACTTGCAGGGAAGTTGTATTGGATGCTTCTAGTGGCACTTTGGTTTGTACAATTTCTGGGCACTGCTTCGATAGATTGCTCTCACCTTCAGAAATAGAACCAGATGCTGTGAGTGAAAGGCTCTTTTCTTGGTTTTTGTTTTGTACAATTACCGTGTTCATCTTGACCCTAACAGATGCCTATGACCTCCAACGTTCAATTTGGCTAGTATTGCCTTGCAATTTGGTCTTACGAGGCTTCATATTAAGTTCAGGGTTCAATCTCTCCCATACATCATTTTCTTAAAAAATCACTCTTTATTTTTTTTTTTGATTAAAATTTTCTTAAAAGATCACGTTAGGAGGAACTTTATTAGAGCAGAATGCATTATTAGTGATCCATGCACCACTTTCTTTGCCCACCACTATGAAGCAAGGAAAGACTGATAGGGGTAGCTTTTGAGCATGAGTTGTGATGATTGGTGCTTGTGGCCTAACTAACTCCTTTTCTACTACTATAAAATTCAGGAACAACAAGGTGGTGGAACAGATGAAGCGGAGCCATTCATGGGATCTGGCCGATTTGGTGTGTGAGACATCTTCAAGTTGCATGTGTGTTATACTAAAATAAATAGGAATCATGACTACTGTTATTACCCCTGTGTGTTATACTAAAATAAATAGGAATCATGGCTACTGTTATTACTACCACTAACTTTGTTGTGGTTATGGACAGCTCGGGCGTATCTGCTGGGATATAACTGCGCTGATGAAAAGGAGCTGGAAGCAGTATCGAGGTTTTGCTGATCATGTAGCTGTACTTGTGTGTACGGAAGAGATGTGTATTCTTGATAAATCTTGTACGTAGGTGTTTAATAAACCATTGTAAAATACTTTTGCTTAGACTTTAATCCCCGTATCAGGGAATAAACCTTTGTATGGTTTTCTTCTAAGAGGCCAAACGAGGAGACACGCATGTGAGAAGTTTTCTATTTTTTTAAGGGAGTTTTCTATTCAAGGGAGTCAGAGTTAAGTTAATCAACCAATACTAATTATCTATGTGAAAATCCTTGAGATGACGTGTTAGGGTAATTCCTATAGGATGAGAATTGTCCAATTTGCTCCCGGTATGGAATAGGCAAACATGAAAAGTGGTAAAGGTAAGTAAACCAACACATTTGAGGGTTTGCCCATTGGAGTTCGACATGAGATGTTCGTCTCTTCTTGCGTCGCTTGTTCAACCGCTGGCGTCTGTTGTCGAGCGTCTCTAGCCGTGCGTTTAAAGTTATGCTGCCAGAGCCGTGCGTCTAAAGTTATGCTGCCTAACGGTTCCATCCAACGGCTCTCTTTGAATTCTCTATAAAGACTAATTTCTCACATTACATATCCAATTATTATACCTCCTTCAAACCTCAAATATCACAGTCCTCTTCCGATTCAAGATATCTCGACCTTTGTTAGTTCGTCGAGCTCGGTATATTATACTCGAAAAAAAGATTTAGCTATTTGTAGAAACTATGTGTTACAAACTTAGCTTGCTGGAGCACGAACACCGAGTATGAATTTCTGGCGAAGTATTTACGAAAAATTCTGCAGCGACACCTGATGCGTGTCGTAAGTGCAACAAATTACTCAAGATATTTTTCGTTAATTAACTAGTAATATACCGGTAGTAAGGATCTTTCCCACATAGAGTTGTGTAATTGATATGTTATTTGGATCTACAAAAACTAAAATAAAAATAAATACTAAAGGGGGATTGGTTGAATAATTAACTAAAAAAATAATAAACAATAAGATGAAAAGATGATTATGAATCATTTGCCGTTACCAAACGTTTACTGAATTAGTATACTTATCTATCTTTCGCCAAAATCATTTATCACCCTTTCGTCTAAATCATTCATCACCAACCGTAGAATAACAACTAGCTCAGTGCTATCCCCAAAGTTCCTTGTATAATCGGATACCGAAGCACTCGAACACCAGATTATATCCAACTGATCGACCAAGTAGTATCACACTCAAGGTGTAACCAATTGAAAGGTTTAAGTTATGTGAACCTAGATTGATCCCATCAGTTAGACTCTTAGCGCAAGGTCCACTTACTAGTGTTGTCTTCACACACAATTTCTCCACAGAATCCCTTTCGCGATTTTACTTATATAGAGAGTTATTCGACTATCACTTATCTCCCAACTTCTACTAGCAATAGAACAATCAATAGATCAATCTAGTCTGCATCCCAAATCAATCCAAGAATTATTCATAAACCCTAAATACAGTGAACACAAATTATTTCCATGTAGATTTATATAACCAGTAAAGCTTCGCGCTTAGAACATTGAATTCGTCCTTAATCAAATAGAAATTAGCTACTCATGATTACACCGTTTCCCGGTGTCCCCTAAATGGGTAAACGCTAAAATATTGAATGAAGAACAAAGGTACAATGTGTTATATGTTTTTAGATCAAGAAGTGCTTCTTATATAGGTATCAAAGTTGTAGCGCCCATGCTCGAATCCTGTGCAAACAAGGTTGCCAGAAACTTGTCAAATTTCCATAAATCAGACGTTGCCAAGCTTGGCCGTGAATAGAATGGATAATATAGCCATTGGGTTCGCATAGGTAGAGAAAGGACCAACCCATTAATTATCATTGGATTGTCGGTGGCTTGTCAACTTCGTGGAAGTGACGGCATATTCTCTTCCCTTTACTTCGTATTTCTCCGGTTAGCTCTATATAAATCGTATAGTTCTCTGTAATTTTTTGATTTTGCATCTGAGTTCTCCGGTTAACTTCCCAAGACATCACCTCTCCTTAGATTTCCCGGGACTCTTTCTCCAACTTATCCTCAACTGCTCCTCTAAACTCTCGGGTTTATTTAAAAACTACTTCCCTGGATTACTGCTCCCGATTTCTGTTCTACTCAACTCCAAAACTCCATCACCTTCACCAACATCAACTACCATCGTCGAGGCATGATATCAGCACTACCAGTTCCCGTTTTCCACATTGAGTTCTATCACCATTGATGTCGTGATTATTGTGAGTTAATGTAATGTTCAGCTGCATTTTAGTATGCAGTGAACTTTGTTCACGTGAACAAGTGTTGTGCACACAGTCTGTTTACTCTACATATTAGTATATAGAGAGTCTTAGTGTAATGACCCAACCCTCTACCGATATTGTCCCCACTTAGCCACTGCGGTTACCCGGTAGTGTGGGTTTTCAACGGGCATCGCTGTGGTAATCCGACATCAACTTCCCGGGATGTCACCTATCCTCGGATTGCTCCCGCCCAAGCACGCTTAATTGCAGAGATCTCTGCCACCTATGGAGCCAAATGCGCTGAAAAGGCCTCAGTGTTTGGAAATGACAAACCATTACATATATTCCAATCGGTGAACTCTACCTGCCGAATCGGGGTATTACACTTAACATAATAGAAATGAATGGACAGTAGAGGTCCACATGTCTCTTTCTAAGGTGAGAAAATATATATTGAAAATAAATAATGAAATAGAAGAGAAGGAGAGGAGCTACTGCCC
Source organism: Papaver armeniacum (assembly GCA_023531295.1). Classification (NCBI taxonomy): domain Eukaryota; kingdom Viridiplantae; phylum Streptophyta; class Magnoliopsida; order Ranunculales; family Papaveraceae; genus Papaver; species Papaver armeniacum. The sequence goes on from JAJJWW010015797.1 coordinate 166,957, forward strand.
CCTTCTCCATTTCAACCAAAATCACTCAAAACAATCAATTTAATCAAAGACTAACAATTGGTATCAGAGCCAAGATCAATTGAATTGGTGAGTAGGGAAAAATCAACCAATACCCAATCAATCAAAAAAAAAAAAAAAAAAAAAAAACAGCAAAAACAAAGTTTTTTAAATCTAGATTTAGAAAAGAAAAAACCAAAATTTTCAATTAACCTCAAATCAAATAAATTGCAAGTAGTAGCAACTCAAATCTTTATATTCAACAACCATCAAAATACAAACACCTCTAAATTCCAACCAAGAGATTATTGTAATCAATTAGGTTATCTTTGGAAATGCATATTTTTCACTTAAATATATACCAAATGATAGACCCTTCAGACATGAAGCAATGTAAAAAGAAATGGTTTTCTCAAAAATTGTTACCTCAGAGTAGTTTGATTGGTCAGAGATGTATGTTTTGGTGGAAGAAGATTAAAACTACATGGAAAGAAAATTGAGCGGAAGTATGTTCTTGGATTTATTTATTTTTTTTCTTTTTGCAATCTCTCTCTCTTTCCCAATTTTATTTCTGATTTTTGTTTGCTCAAAAGTGGAGAATTAAAGTTTTTAAATCCACTTCTCCTACCAGAAAATTGTGAGAAGGTACGTTTATTGATCTTAATCGATCAAATTTATCGTTTTGATTTTGACTTTTGAGCCGAGAAGAAGAGAATACGTAATTCATTCTTTCTCAATTAAAGCGTGTATTGATGGAGTCTACCACAACCGTTGGGTTTATCAATTGGGAGGGAAAATCAAGACCGCTCTTTATTTTTCCTAACTTAGCCAAGATTCGTTTTATAATACAAAAAGCTAAGAAATAGGGAGAGAAGAATATTTAGTTAGGGTATAACACGCGTCGTAACGGCACAACTCGACGGTAAGAAACTTTTTTGTGTACTGATTTTGACTCGTGTCATTTATTGATAGTTATCATGTAATGTGACATTTCGATGATTTTTAAAAAGACATGTATTTCAACCGAGCTATTTTATAATTTAGACGATCAACCACATCTTCTACTTTATGATTTTACCCATTTTGTGGCGACACGCTAGTATATTACTACTCACCAACACCATGAACCACCAAAATACCACATGATACCACTTCTTTCTCCACCATTTTGTGGAGAAAGTAATAAAATAATAATAAAGATAAAAGAGAAAGCGCGGAACCGGACCCATAGGCCGGTCAGTACCCTTGCCACCATGGCCGGCCGGTCCCACTCATTCCTTAATCCATATTTTGATTAATCCTCCACTTGGTTAATCCTGCATATTTTGGTAAGTCCTCCATACACCGCCCATAAGGTCTCTCCACCACCAATGGCCGGTCCTCATACCCATTGGTTGGTTGGTCTCTCTACCTATGGGTATAGAGAGACCTTATGGATCCACCACTCTCTAAATTAGGGTTTCGTCCAAGCATAATCCTGATTAGGTCTGAACAACAATGATTCTCATATTGATCCAGTTATCAATATTTTAACTAAGTACTTAATGTTCGGTCTTGCTATCATTTTTGTTGCTCAAATCCAAGAAGTAATGTTTCATTGGTCGACTATCCATTTGTTCGATCATCCAATATTTCATTGGACAACCATTCACTTGATCAATCATCCAATATATGCCAATATTTTAATACCTCCACTTTGTCATTTGGCTACTCATGACACGGTGAGTCGAGGATTATACTGACTCAACAACATCTGATTTCCTGTCAAATACTTGACATATCATAATACATATTGGTCCATGATCGATCCAGCAATCTCATCAGACCGACATTCATCAATCCAAATTATACGAGTATCATTGCTGCCTCGGTCGGCACAATGATATGTCATAATTCATCAGACTCAACGTCTAAGCATCATTAATGTCCCAATAGACACTTTATGCTTAATCCATATTATTGATGAGTCACAGAGCATGTCACATTCGTCATTGACAATTATGCTCGACTCATCAAAGCTAAGACTCATGGTCTAGCCAAGTCAATAATTGACCAACTAAATACTCGTATGCAAATAAGACTTTATATGAGACATCAATCATGTCACATGAGGGGATATTACTAGGGTTTTAGTCTGGAGGCCTACAACACGTGCGATGTAACAATACATCCACGATGAGAAAGTGAGTAAGTCGTGTTGGCAGTTGATGGAGTAAGTGAAGTAGTGGATGGATAATAAACCCAAGTCTCCCACGCAATGTGGAACTGGTTAAACCACGATTTATTACTTCCCCACTCTTCCACTCCTCTTATACCGTCACCTTACTAAAGATCAATGTTTTAACTACTTCTGCAATATATACCAACCTATGATTTAAGAACAATCGAACTAAACTGATCACAACTTACTGTAATCCAATTTATGACATTCTATCATTATCAAACAAGCATAAGCCTTTTTCTCGATCCAACACAGAGAATTCAACACATCCACAATCCATCAACTATCATTGATCTCACAAATTCTCAGTTTCATTCCTACAGATCGATCCTCATCCGTTTTTGTGGCCGAATTGACTCTGGAATGACTATTTTCTTGTTTTAGGCTGGAGTCTTACAGATTGATTTCTCAAATTCAAGTACTCATGTACAGTACATCTATTAAACGTTTTAAACGATTTGCTTAATCAAGGATTGCATATTCCACGACTCTCCACTTTTACTCAAAAACTAGTAAATGGTTTTTAGCCATCAACATATTGGAGACCACAATGGGAGATTAATCTCTCGGTTGCAATCCAAATTTGTCAAAGATGGTTGATCTTAGGCCAGGTTCAGTTACCAATCCCAACCCTAATCCGAATAATGCTAGCACTAGCAATAACGGTTATACCCCTGTCACTTATTAAATTCCCAATAATGGTGCTACTAATACCACCTCTCAAGTCAACAATACCGGTATGAATACCATCACTGTCAACAATCCCCTCTTCGGTCGGCCACCTAAATAAATCAGAGATGATCCACTATCATAGCTGATCTCATGAAGGTGCAAGAAGTTCTCACTAAGAATCAAGTGTGAAAAGATGAGGGTACCCAAATACACCACAATCTTTTATTTATCAACCTATAAGTCCTCTACCGAATGTGATCGTCTATGGACAAAGTCGAGACAATTCGGAAATTCGGTTCACACTTCGTGTGATTGTCTATGGATACAAGATCGAGATAATACAACAACAAGATAACTTGTATGATTGACTACGGATACAAGATCGAGACAATACTACAACAAAGTGTGTACTTGATAATAGGTTAGGTAATAACCAAACTCTATAGGATTACTATCAAGTATTACAGAGTTAACGTACAAGTGTAATTTATTTTTAATTATAATAAAAATAATTATAATTGCGGAATTGAAAATTAAATAACATAGTAAGATTTTGTTAACGAGGAAACCGCAAATGCAGAAAAACCCCGGGACATAGTCCAGTTTTGAATACTCCCAGAATTAAGCCGTTATACAAAATCTAATACCAAATTCGTATAGTTGGGACCAAGCAGACTACCCCTAGCTACTTAGTTTCGTATCCCTGCACCTTCGACTTCTAGAGTCACGCACGTGAATAGCAAGTCCTTTGGATCGTATTCCAAACGACAAAGGAAGAATCTGTTTGGTAACACTGTAATCAATCTTGCTAAAGATATAGATGAGTCGTTGACAAAGGCTCTTCCGTTTAATCTAATAAACTCATTTGTCTGGTTAGATCAATCTAACTATAACTACCAAAATAGTCAAGTATAGATTCACACTTAATCAATATAGATCTCAAAGAGAAATATAGAGAATGCCGATCTCACACAACTAATCAATTAGGTCTATCAAAGATAAATTGATTCTAGTTGGATCCCAGCCAATCAAGGTTTGTGCAATAAATCCACAAGATACGAAAACTAATAAGAATTCTTCTTCGTCTTCAAATCTTCTATTTCTTCAAATACCTACACAACATCACTTGATTCTCTTGTGATCAATCATGCACATAACGGAGTCTGTTAACAATGGATTATTGATCGTTGTCGTAGGCGTCAAAAATAAATTACACTTTCTTACTACTCAAAATATAAATATAGCAAGGGCAAGAAAGGATCGTTCCCACAGAGAGGTCTTGGGTTGTCAATATGTTTCGGTCTCCTATAAATAACACCGGGGGTTTTGTGGTTTTTATATAATAAACTAAATAAAAGCAAACAATAAAGGTAAAAAAATCAAATCAAGGATGAGAAAGTATTGGTCATGGATTTCGTCTTCAATCACAAACATGTTTTCAACACAATAACTAGAATTGATATTTTAATCTCAACTTTTATCAAAGGCCCTAGAATACCTTGATCGCAAGAATATCCCGCTAATCTCCTCTTGTCATCAACAAACACATTAAAAGATGAGAATATGAATTCTATCTATAAGAACAACCTAACGTGTAAAAGCACTAATCAAGTTTAATTCCCTAGATGCATTAGGTTCTATGAAATCATACCAATCAAAGCAATCGAACGTGTAAAGCACTAATCCGATTTAACAAAGGTTATGGTTCACATATGATCATAAGAATATATCACTACAAACTATAATCATACTTATGCTACTTCAAATCAGGAATTATCACTTTTGCGTATAATAACCCTAATCTAGCAAAAGACATGCATGTGAGTTCTACCAATTTGCAACTTGAAAAAACAAACATTCAATCATATGACAATATTAATGGTGAATCATAAACGATAATATGAGAGAAAACTAATTTATTGAACAAAAACTCATGTTTGGAAATCCAACTAATCCCTAACCAAAAGAAAACTCTAGCTCATATTCATGGAGTTCATAACAAGAAGAAAGAGAAAAGACTTCATGGTTTCTAAACCCTAGAAAACAAAGTAGAGGCAAAAGATATCCTAAAAGTCTAAAAGAGATTTCTTTTTATAGTGTTTCCACTCCCTGGACTAAGTCGCCCCCTTGCTGCATCCATTTAAAACGCCAGAGCAAGCCCAATTCGCAGCCCATGAGTGAAGCCCAACAAGTTCACGTACATCTGAGTTAGCTACCGGATCGGCGAGTCAAATCGCCGTGCTCCGATTCCTGCCGAGTTCAAACCGATTCTAAGGTATTTCCGGCTCGTTCCAGGCTTAATTATAGCTCCTACCCTGCAGGCCTAATATACATCAAATTCATAACTTCTTATTGCCTTAGCTCAGCTGCAGGCTTATTGTGCAATTCCCATTTCCTGCAGCATAACCATTCCCTGTAACCTTCTTGCATAGCATTCATACATCCCAGCCAACAATCACTTGTACCATTCAGCCTCGCCTGCGCACACAAACTTCATTTGTCATTCCCTATAACATCATCCGAACCACATTCCACCCATTTTCTGTAACTCAGCTCAAAGAAAACAACAACACCATGAGCTCAACCCTTGCTGTCTTGCACCAGGCCTGTGCTTGTAGCAACACATCTCAACATTCCTCTCATATGATATCTAGGCTTCATCTGTAGCTTTGGAAGAACCCATGACCTACGATGCCTCAATGCCACCAGACCCTCATTCTCCATATCCAGCAGCACCAGCTTCACTGTCTTGTACCTCCAACTGCAGCAGAAGCTCTCTCTGACTCACTGCACCTGCTCCATTCCCAATAATCAGTTCCACTCATTATACTGCCTTTACTGCAAGATCATAATGCCTACAATCCATTATCTGCAGCACATACTATTCAGCACAAGTTCATCCCAATCTCAGCTGCAATATTCAACCTGTACCCTGGCAGCAACAACACCTACAGCTGCAGCTCAGTTCACCAACACAATTCCTTGTCTGCAATCTCAACTTCATCTCTTGCACATCAGTCCCACTGAGCTATCTCCTGCCATTCCTTGTGCATCATTCACATTCTGTAACTTCTCAACTAGCTAGCCCATCTCTCCAATCTGCTCAACCTAAACATAAAGCAAGTACCCATTGCACCACCAGATTCCCATCATTACCATTACCAAAACCATGGCATCACACATAGCAGCTCCATCTCAGTACCAGCGCTCTTCCATCCTCGTCTGCCGTGTGTTGCCGCATTCTCACAACTCCCTGAAATTTCAATCGTAAACAACTCCCATCTGTGCATCTCAGAATCACCATCTTCACTTCAACCAACAACATCACCATCTTGAATAATCAAACCCCAATATAATCCAAAACCCTTATAATCTGCTACCATATCTCCATCCCTCTCAAGCCTCCAGTTCCAGCTCATAACCAATCACAATTCCAACAACACCATAATCTCTCTTTTCACCATCTGAGCTTCATTGTCACCCCCATTATCTCATACATTCAGCTTCTCAAGCAATTACAAGACAGCATTGCTCCATCATTTATCCATTTTCCCAGACACCCTGTGTGCATAACTTCCTTGTCTTGTTGATCTTCTAAAGAACACCAACAACATCACAAACTGAACCATTCTCCATCAGACAAACCCTAACTCCAATCCCATCCAGCGACAATCTCGGCTTTTGCTTCACAGAAACACCAACATCATCAGAACCCAGTAATCCCAGATCCCCTTTCTTCATATTCTCGATCAACAAACCATCATCAATCGAACCCAGGTAATCTTCCACCTTTCTCAAATCACCAATTCCTTTGAGCTTCTTGATAATCACGGATCCACTGTTCCCAAACTCGGACCAAAATCACCAGCAATCATTCATGATATTTGCAGCTGAAGAGAAGAAGTGAAATGTTGTCTGAAATAGCTGAGTTCGACCTAACTATGACTATTAGTATGGAACGTCTATTGACACCCATGGGTGCCTTTAGAAAATTTCACTAGACTTCAACGGGTTGTCCCTTATCTATGACTAGGCTCCGAGTATCGCTCGCCTGTGAAATGACCAAATTCCGCTCCTTGCTCAAATTGATTGATTTCTCTTTCTTTTGCTCATAATGACTCCATTGCACCTGATAAACTCAAAAGTAAACATAAGATACATAATTTACAAGAAAACTCGCAAAGAAAGCATAAATACTAGATATAAAATTAGGTGTTTTACGACACCTATTAGATTCCCCCACACTTAGACTTTGATAGTCCTCGAGCAAATCAAACAAAACAATTTTAAAACATACATACAACTCCGTGTCGTCGAGGCTACGGTCACTTTTAGCATAAACAACAAGCCTTTAAACCCCTAGGTGTCCCTAGTGGACGAGTTATAGTCTCGTGAGGGTTTACTAGAGATATACCCACAAAACCTACTTTTCCAACTTACTAGTCCTCTTTAATGATAGCATCTAAAGCGCTAAGAAGACATAGAGATTCTGCACACTAGTCATAAGAAGTTAGACACATAAATGAACACAATCTCATCCTTAAAAGTTTAGAGAGAAATAACCATCCCTTATCGAAAGAAATTCGGGTTCGGAGTGATCGAAAGTCTCGACTCTGCCTCACAAGAAAGGGTTTTATGAATTTGCGCTCAATAATAAACAACTTTTTATGGGTCACACATGTGTCCAGGTAGGAATGAAGAGAGAATCCTGTGATACGTTGAATGGTAGGAAGGCAAAACCCTCCGAATTGTTTTGAAAACCCACATCTTTTATCATTTTTGAAAACCCATTTTTCTGACGATCTCTAAGAAAGAAAATCAACCACTTAACGAAGGTGGGAATATGCTTACTTACCTCGTTATCCGTTCAATGTGCAGCTAGCACCACTCTCACAGCATCCATAGAAACGTCTTCGGTCTTCAATCGGTGTCTTCATCTTCGTCTTCGGTCTTCAACTCTTGAACTTCGTAGAATCTTGACAATGTAACTCTTTCGTCTAATTCTTATTGCTTGAAACTTCACTATAGCTATTCCTTCTTCCATTGGCTTTATTAAAAGAACAAAACTAAAAACGAACTATACAAACCCAAAATATAATTTATTTTTTTTTATTTTTTTATTTTTTTAATATTAGACAAGAAAAATAAAACAAATACAAAATAAAAACAAAACAAAATAATAAAAATAAAACTAGTAATGAACCTAAAGAAATTTTCTCTTGTCTCTTTTATTTTTCATTTTTTTTTTGGAGACAAGAGAAATAAACACAAACTGAAAGTAAATATAAAATAAGTACAAATGGCCATGGCGTAAGTATTTTACCGCATGATTCTTCACAACTTGTATGTCTCGATATCATAAACTTCTCGAACTCTCATCTTTGATAATCTTCACTCTTATACAATAGTCTTCAACTCGTTGGATTTCTACTCCTTGTCTTGTTGCTTTACTTGAATCTGAAATCTGCTCATTTCTGTACCGTTGCTCATAAACCTTGAACGTGTTCAACTTTCCTTCAAATTTGTGATGCTCCTCTTGTTGATGATGATGGTGTTTCTATGGACCTGTTGGTGTAGAGAGAGATAAGGTGGATGGTGCTAACTGCGAACAAGATTACAAGTGGTATGTAAGTTAGCAATTCGATGTCACCATCATAGTTGATAAAAATAGCACTCAAGAGATCAAAATAGTGCTTCTATGGTGGGAGGTTGGACAGCTCACCATTCTGCCCGGAATTAACGTACGGTGACACACACTCTAAAAGCACAAATTTAGACAGGTACAAAGAATTGAAGGTCGGTGCCTCACATTATGTAACATGGGTAGTCTCCACTATAGGGGACCACTACTCTAATACCGAATTCAGTCTGCACCTTATTTGCCAATGGCATGGTTAAATCCAACTTTAACTCTCATACAATTAAGAAACCCGATCATGTTCTCTGTCATCTCTAAGTTCAGTCACTCTTATGAGAATCTCGATGTAATCTTAGCGACATGTATATTATGTGACTCTAAACTAACTACAAGTTGGAGTTTTTTTATTCACTAGTTTACACAAAAGTTGAAAAATTTCAAAAATTTACAACACAAATGCTTAACCACTCCCCCACACTTAAACTTTACATTGTCCTCAATGTAAATTGAATCGTCCAAAGAAAGTCAAGGTGGGAAATTTTATAACAATATGCGACAAGAAAAATAAAAACAAGAAAAGAAAAATTAAAAGATAAGAGATACAAAACCTATGGGTTGCCTCCCATGTAGCGCTTGGTTTAAAGTCGTCAGCCCGACTATATCCTTGCAAGATTCATTCCCTATATACCAACAATCGGAAAAGTTGGGGATCCTTCCATAGAACATGTTTTGCAAACACTAGCTTCACACAAATATTAGTAATATAAAACAGAAATGAAGCTATTAACCGATAAAAGTTTCCCCCACACTTATTCTTGTCCACACTTGGAAGTGTATAAAGAATATAGAAGTCAGGTACTTCCACGGTTTCTTGTTCCAAAACCTGCATAGTATGAGAATCAAGTTTCTCTAATGGCGGAAAACGGGAAACAAAGTCATTCAACAATATTCTCGAAGCACATACATTCAAACCAATAAGAGGTAAAGGAGAAGAAACAATAGGCAACGGGTTAGACAAATCTTGCACAATCTCTTGTATTACGGAATCCTCTTCATCCTTGAAAAACTCAAGTGAATAATTCACCTCATGTATATCATGGTCCTCTATCAAACCTTGCAACCATTCTTCGTCCGTTTCAGCCTTAACCAAAATCTCGGCATCAACATCTTCATTACAATCATTTGCAAGCTCAATTGGGTCTTCCACAATATTGGTCATACCGGTCACATTCTCAACATACTCCTCTTCATTAGACTCAAACCTTATTGCAAATTTTTTTTGCAACACACTAGTTTCATCATACTCATGCACCTTTTGAATAGGTGTTTGATCATTATAAAGATCATGAGTTGAGCCAACTACACTAATGTCATCAAATATCTCCAAAGGTTGGTCCTTTTTAACACAATCATCAAATATCTCCCCGGCAGCGGCGCCAAAATTTGATCGCTGTCGTAGGCGTCAAAAATAAATTACACTTTCTTACTACTCAAAATATAAATATAGCAAGGGCAAGAAAGGATCGTTCCCACAGAGAGGTCTTGGGTTGTCAATATGTTTCGGTCTCCTATAAATAACACCGGGGGTTTTGTGGTTTTTATATAATAAACTAAATAAAAGCAAACAATAAAGGTAAACAAATCAAATCAAGGATGAGAAAGTATTGGTCATGGATTTCGTCTTCAATCACAAACATGTTTTCAACACAATAACTAGAATTGATATTTTAATCTCAACTTTTATCAAAGGCCCTAGAATACCTTGATCGCAAGAATATCCCGCTAATCTCCTCTTGTCATCAACAAACACATTAAAAGATGCAAATATGAATTCTATCTATAAGAACAACCTAACGTGTAAAAGCACTAATCAAGTTTAATTCCCTAGATGCATTAGGTTCTATGAAATCAGACCAATCGAACGTGTAAAGCACTAATCCAATTTAACAAAGGTTATGGTTCACATATGATCATAAGAATATATCACTACAAACTATAATCATATTTATGCTACTTCAAATCAGGAATTATCACTTTTGCGTATAATAACCCTAATCTAGCAAAAGACATGCATGTGAGTTCTACCAATTTGCAACTTGACAAAACAAACATTCAATCATATGACAATATTAATGGTGAATCATAAATGATAATATGAGAGAAAACTAATTTATTGAACAAAAACTCATGTTTGGAAATCCAACTAATCCCTAACCAAAACAAACTCTAGCTCATATTCATGGAGTTCATAACAAGAAGAAAGATAAAAGACTTCATGGTTTCTAAACCCTAGAAAACAAAGTAGAGGCAAAAGATATCCTAAAAATCTAAAAGAGATTTCTTTTTATAGTGTTTCCACTCCCTGGACTAAGTCGCCCCCTTGCTGCATCCATTTAAAACGCCAGAGCAAGCCCAATTCGCAGCCCATGAGTGAAGCCCAACAAGTTCACGTACATCTGAGTTAGCTACCGGATCGGCGAGTCAAATCGTCGTGCTCCGATTCCGGCCGAGATCAAACCGATTCTAAGGTATTTCCGGCTGCGTTGTGCTTAATTATAGCTTCTACCCTGCAGGCCTAATATACATCAAATTCATAACTTTTTATTGCCTTAGCTCAGCTGCAGGCTTATTGTGCAATTCCCATTTCCTGCAGCATAACCATTTCCTGTAACCTTCTTGCATAGCATTCACACATCCTAGCCAACAATCACTTGTACCATTCAGCCTCGCTTGCGCACACAGACTTCATTTGTCATTCCCTGTAACATCATCCGAACCACATTCCACCCATTTTCTGTAACTCAGCTCAAAGAAAACAGCAACACCATGAGCTCAACCCTTGCTGTCTTGCACCAGGCCTGTGCTTGTAGAAACACATCTCAACATTCCTCTCATATGATCTCTTGGCTTCATCTGTAGCTTTGGCAGAACCCATGACCTACGATGCCTCAATGTCACCAGACCCTCATTCTCCATATCCAGCAGCACCAGCTTCACTGTCTTGTACCTCCAACTGCAGAACCTCTCTCTGACTCACTGCACCTGCTCCATTCCCTATAATCAGTTCCACTCATTATACTGCCTTTACTGCAAGATCATAATGCCTACAATACATTATCTGCAGCACATACTATTCAACACAAGTTCATCCCAATCTCAGCTGCAATATTCAACCTGTACCCTGGCAGCAACAACACCTACATCTGCAGCTCAGTTCACCAACACAATTCCTTGTCGCAATTTCAACTTCATCTCTTGCACATCGGGTCCCACTGAGCTATCTCCTGCCATTCCTTGTGCATCATTCACATTCTGTAACTTCTCAACCAGCTAGACCATCTCTCCAATCTGCTCAACCTAAACATAAAGCAAGTACCCATTGCACCACCAGATTCCCATCATTACCATTACCAAAACCATGGCATCACACATAGCAGCTCCATCTCAGTACCAGCGCTCTTCCATCCCTGTCTGCAACAGCGCCGCATTCTCACAACTCCCTGTAATTTCAATCGCAAACAACTCCCATCTGTGCATCTCAGAATCACCATCTTCACTTCAACCAATAGCATCACCATCTTGAATAATCAAACCCCAATATAATCCAAAACCCTTATAATCTGCTGCCATATCTCCATCCCTCTCAAGCCTCCAGTTCCAGCTCATAACCAGTCACAATTCCAACAACACCATAATCTCTCATTTCACCATCTGAGCTTCATTGTCACCCCCATTATCTCATACATTCAGCTTCTCAAGCCAATACAAGACAACATTGCTCCATCATTTAGCCATTTTCCCAGACACCCTGTGTGCATAACTTCCTTGTCTTGTTGATCTCCTGAAGAACACCAACAACATCACAGACTGAACCATTCTCCATCAGACAAACCCTAACTCCAATCCCATCCAGCGATAATCTCGGCTTTTGCTTCACAGAAACACCAACATCATCAGAACCCAGTAATCCCAGATCCCCTTTTTTCATATTCTCGATCAACAAACCATCATCAATCAAACCCAGGTAATCTTCCACCCTTCTCAAATCACTAATTCCTTTGAGCTTCTTGATAATCACGGATCCACTGTTCCCAAACTCGGACCAAAATCACCAGCAATCATTCATGATATCATGTTTCAAGAGAAGAAGTGAAATGTCATCTGAAATAATGAGTTCGACCTAACTATGACTATTAGTATGGAACGTCTATTGACACCCATGGGTGACTTTAGCAAATTTCACTAGACTTCAACGGGTTGTCCCTTATCTATGACTGGGCTCCGAGTATCGCTCGCCTGTGAAATGACCAAATTCCGCTCCTTGCTCAAAGTGATTGATTTCTCTTTCTTTTGCTCATATATAATGACTCCATTGCACCTGATAAACTCAAAAGTAAACATAAGATACATAATTTACAAGAAAACTCGCAAAGAAAGCATAAATACTAGATATAAAATTAGGTATTTTTCGACACCTATCAATTATCACAAGATGTCTTTAGATCTAACTACAGTTCTAAAGGCCCTGTCGATACTTTAATCTAGTCTGAGTGAATCTTATATCAGAAGAGAAGATTCTCAAGAATAAACAAACTAGGTGCAATCAAAGTTTCAACAACCATTAGTGAATCAAATCAAATCGAAAACTAGTAACACAACAATTATTTATTTTCCCACCAACGGTACTCGTAGAGCTTCTTGATACCACATAAGTCTTTAAACGAGCGGTCATTTCACCTAATTAGGATACTTTGGTCTCCGAATAGACGACTCCACCAGAAACAACAAGAATTAAAGTTTGCCTAGATTTTAGGATAGTTTGCTAAAAATGCAAACTTAAGTATTTATAGACCAAGGATGTTTGGACACCAAGGAATTTCAAAAACCGAAAATATTCTCAAGATATGCAATGAATGCCCAAATTCGATTTTCCTAATTCCAATAAATGCTTGTACAATATTTTTGAAATCTCTCAATGCAAAGCTCTTGCGAATATCTGGGATGCCCCTTTACTGGATGGTGATGATTCTCTTCATCGAGTCTCCAGATCAGTGACTCCTAGCTTTCTGAATTCACTTGGTATCTTGGTATGCATTCATTTCTCTATTTCTTCATAATTATGATTTAAAGTTATACTATAGCTTGACAATTTCTTCATCTTCCTTCGCAAACTGGGAAGGCTTCTTTCGCTGTTGCCTCAGATTTGGAAAAAAGACGTGGGATTCTTGAAAAGAAGAACCTTCAACTTCGCAAGAGAAACGAAGAACTGGAAGCTGAAGCTGTTGATCTTCGCGAAAAGAACAGACAATTAGAAGCTGATTCTTCCACTCAGAAGAACAAAATATCTAGTCTTCAAGATGCTAATAAGCAACTTTATGGTATGAAATTTTTCTCTTTTTCTTTATTTTGTTTTCTCATTATCCTCCCTCATCTGATTTATCATTTTCGCAGACGTCTATTATCTTTCTGATGAAGCCATTCTCCTTCACTCATTCCCCAATTCTATGGATAATAATACCCTTCTTGAACATCTTAATAATTCTTTGAATAGTTTTTCAAATGACAAGATTAAATCTCTTCCCATAAATGAACTCAGATCCAAACTTCGCTTCTTAGAGATTGACCATAGATCCAGCTTAGGCTTAGCCAACAAATTTAAGCGTTTCTATCTTAATTCTAAAGAGGAAATTAATACTTTAAGAACCACGATCAGTGATCTCATAGATGATAAAAATCGTATCACTAGACAAGGTGCTCAAACGTTAGCGAAATTCCAAGAAACTCTTCTTGAGGTTTAAATTGAACGAGATGAATCTAACCACAAAAATGCTATACTTAGCGAAAGAGAGAATCAAATTCGCTCCCTTCTTCTCATAAATAATGATGATGAATTCTCTTGGGATGCGAAAGTTCTAGATGACGCCAGAAATAATCTAGGTGTAAACGTTAGTCTTCAAGCTGAGCACACGGCCTTGGTTAGGGATATGATTTCTGACAGAGAAGGTTGTTAATTGTTCTTCTTTATTAATTGTTTATTTTTCATAAATTATCATCAAGTTGCTGATTCATTGTTACATGTTCGCAGGAGCTGAAGATAGATTTCACAAAAGAATTGAAGAACTTGAGTCTGAAAAGGAGCAGCTCGCAAAGGATGTTTCTTCTCGCAATGATAAATATTCTAGACTGAAGAGTCAATCAAAGATTACTGTTGCGAACTTTAAGAATGACGCTATTCTTTTTCGCAATCAAACTATTAAGAAGGTCTGTGATGACAATAACATCCTTCATTCCACATACCCTTGCCTCTTAGAATAAATTCCAAAGAATGTACCTCCTCTGGATATCTCTGACAGTGATGCTAGTGAAGAAGAGAAATCTGATGAAGGTGAAGAAGAAGAAGGATTTGATGAAGATGAAGAAGAAGAAGAATCAAACAAGAAATAGTTTTGTTTCCTTCTTTCTCTTTTTGTAATATCTGTACATTCGTTCTTTAATCTCCTATCTTTGTAATCTTTTGCTGCGAATTTCTTCAATCTTCAAATGCAAGTTCTACCTTTTTTTTGTTTCTTCCTGCACATATTAAAAAAGCAATTCTTTTTTGCAATATGGTTAATCAATATATAACTATTAATCTTTCATTTCATGCTGCGTAAATCTATCATATGGAGACAAATAACATGTTCTTATTCTATTCATTCCCATACTTGCCTCTGTTATTTGTATCCAAATGAAAGATTAAGCAAGTCACTTTTGAATATCAACATGTATTTATGCCTCAGTTTCGCAGCTGTTTCTGCAGAATTTTCGCGATTAGATATTTCTTGGTTTTTCCCAAGATTTCATTCTTTCTGGTTCTCTTATGTGGTCTTATTTTGCCTTCCTAGTTAAAGGTCTTATTTTGCCACCTCTTGTCATTGCGACAAAATCGCAGGACGTCTTTGCACTTGCATGCAAAGACCCATTGATCTTGCCTTAACTTTTTTCTTTTGTCGTTTTTGTTGCGACAATATGACAGGCCTAAATATTCTTGCGAAAATAAAGCCTCATGACATTACTTGCCGTCTGTGCGACGAAATCGCAGGACGTCTTTACACTTTCATGTATTGACCCATTGATCTCGCCTTATCTTTCTCTTTTGTATTATTGCCTCTTCAGGATTGTCGCACAAATATGACAAGCCTAAATATTATTGCGAAATAAAGCTTCGTGACATTTGCGTCTTAAGACACTTATCAGCTCCCTAATGGAGGGTGCCGCCCTTATCTTCCCCCTAGTTGCCCCTTCAAGGAGACGTACCTCTACCATACAAGGTTGGCTCCTCCCATCCGGTCTTAACAACAACCGATTTTATTTTCTCGACCTCTTATCCCTTTTGCCTATATGGCTTATGCTTACAAGACGCACCATAAGTGGGTTTTTCTTGGCGAGCGAAAAAGATAAGTCAAGACTTGCCAAGAATGGCCGAGACGCTTCAAACGCCTCAGGCACTCTTGGCTCAACCGTGTACCTCGGCGCCTTGATCAGATGCCGCACTCCTTAGAAGAGACCCTCGGTCGTCCAACCTAAGTCATAAGCTTAGGTTGAAAATCCAAGGTACCTCTCCTAGATGGGCTTTATTGACCCCAAATCTCCATGACTCAGTTCCGGGCGGTGTAACCTTTTCACGAGCCATGCAACAGTACCCCTTCTATGACGCACTTTAGGTCTTACATTTGCCTCTTGCGAAATTTTGATTTCGCGAACTAGGGTGTACGCCAAAGTAGGTTTGCCCCTTTCTGATTGTTTTGTTTCTTCTTCTGCATATCAGCTCTTTTGTAATTTCGTAATCTCATCTTTTATATTTTTTGATTTTTTTTTTTTTGCAACAAATCAGTCATACATCTTTCTTTCTTCTCTCAATTTTACTTCTGCAGTCATAAAATCAACAAATACATTCATGCTTTAAGTCTCTTACCTCTGCTACTTTCTGCTTCTGTATTTTTGAAATTTTCTGTTATTTTCTTATCTTTTGCGAAATCTTCGTCGCTTTTTATCTTCAACATGCATTGGTTTCGCAGCGGTTTTTATTCTCTCTGTTCTATTGCATCTACCATCAATATTTCACTTTTTTGTCTTTCTCTGATGTTATGTTTCCAATTCTTCTTCTTTGCAATTCTTTCTTCGCAAGATTCTACATCAATTTCATAACACTTCTTTCCTCCAATCCAATCTCCTTTTATGATGCCAATACCACTGGGATGAGGGAACTTGATGCATTGATGGAAAGTCGATGCTACACCTAGAATCCCATGTAACCAAGGTCGTCCAATCAATGCATTGTATGGTGATTCCACATCGACTACATAGAACAGAATTTCAGAGGACACTCCTTTCAACGGAATTCGCATATTGACATCCCCTTTAGGCTTATTGGCAGTACCATTAAAACCATAGATTTTGTAAGTTGAAGGTATTAGATCTTCATCTTTTCCTCCCATAGTTTTATAAGCATGATAAAAAAGGATATCCACTTTAACTTGTAGTATCGATTAAAACTCGTTGATTGCCCATGAATCCTCAGCTTCGTCATCTTCATCATCACTAGGTTTTGGGTTAATCTCCAATTTTACCACCAATGGGTTATCGTGCATTTCTCCACCCTCGGGTACTTCTTCTGCAGTGAAGGAAATACTCTACTTTTGCCATTCTTTCAGTGGCGATACCTTCGCAATGTTCATTATTTCTCTATCATCGGCATCTCTTGCGAAAACCCTGCTGAGAATGTTGTTGTGAAAGTCTTCAATCGTTTTGTACGAATGTACAATAGAGTGACAAAACAGATTCTTTGCCTTTGCTCAAACTTCTATTACAAATGTTTCTCCTCCTTTTGTTGTATTTACTCTGCGAGTTTCTGGCGGTGGTGGTAATGGTTGAGACTGAGGTTGGTCTTTTAGAATATGATTTAATTTCCCTTGATCTATCATTCAGAGGATGATTCTTTTTATATTTCTGCAGTCATTTGTTGAATGTCCATGAAAATGGTGATAAGAACAAAATTCGTGACTTCTGTGGTTTGGAGGTGGTTCATTCCCCATGTTCCATGGTGTTGGTATATTTTCCATCAAGATTATAGCTTCCCATATTTTGTCCACACTAGCATTCAGAGGTGGCATCTTGATTTCTTCCCATATTGTCTTGTGACTTCCCTGTCCTCTATGATAGTTTTGTCTTTGACCTCCATAAAATTCTTGTGGATGATCAAGCCTTTGAATCTTATTATTCCCACCACGGTTATAGAAGTTTTTCTCCCTTTCGAATTCTTCTTGATCACGACTTCTCATAGCTACTAGCTTCTGCTGACTATCACCCATTATGATCTCTTGTTGTACTTGCGGATTGCTCGCCACTGTGCTTATCAGTTTGGGTAATAGGCTTGCATTCGCTGCTTTTGAATTTGTGTTCGCAACTGGGTATGATTCCATGTCATTTTGTTTTTCCTCAAGAGCAATACACTCCTCTTGAAACTCTCGCAGCTCAGTCATTGTGATTGTATTCTTGATTCTGAAAATTTGAATATACATCAGATTGGTTGCGAACATTGTGTTAATGAATGATATAATGAGGTATCTCTCATCTACACGGCCAGCCATTTCACTACACATTGTCCTCCACCTCTTGGTTAAATGCTTCAAACTTTCGCCAATTCTTTGCTTTAGTCCAAATACATCTTCAATGCCAGGCCGCGAAGAATTGTTACTTATATACGCCCCTAAGAATGTAGTTTGCAAATGGTTGAAAGATGTTATAGTATTCTTTGGCAAACCTTCAAACCATTTTAAGGCCTCTCCTGTTAAACTTGATGCAAAATATTTGAACAATACAACATCATGGTTTTCCCATTGTAGCATACATCTCACATAAGCTTTGATGTGTTGTACTGCACAAGTTGTTCCGTCAACATTCGCAGATATGGTGATTCCACATCGACTACATAGAACAGAATTTCAGAGGACACTCCTTTCAACGGAATTCGCATATTGACATCCCCTTTAGGCTTATTGGCAGTACCATTAAAACCATAGATTTTGTAAGTTGAAGGTATTAGATCTTCATCTTTTCCTCCCATAGTTTTATAAGCATGATAAAAAAGGATATCCACGGAACTTGTAGTATCGATTAAAACTCTGTTGATTGCCCATGAATCCTCAGCTTCGTCATCTTCATCATCACTAGGTTTTGGGTTAATCTCCAATTTTACCACCAATGGGTTATCGTGCATTTCTCCACCCTCGGGTACATCTTCTGCAGTGAAGGAAATACTCTACTTTTGCCATTCTTTCAATGGCGATACCTTCGCAATGTTCATTATTTCTCTATCATCGGCATCTCTTGCGAAAACCCTGCTGAGAATGTTGTTGTCAAAGTCTTCAATCGTTTTGTACGAATGTACAATAGAGTGACAAAACAGATTCTTTGCCTTTGCTCAAACTTCTATTACAAATGTTTTTCCTCCTTTTGTTGTATTTACTCTGCGAGTTTCTGGCGGTGGTGGTAATGGTTGAGACTGAGGTTGGTCTTTTAGAATATGATTTAATTTCCCTTGATCTATCATTCAGAGGATGATTCTTTTTATATTTCTGCAGTCATTTGTTGAATGTCCATGAAAATGGTGATAAGAACAAAATTCGTGACTTCTGTGGTTTGGAGGTGGTTCATTCCCCATGTTCCATGGTGTTGGTATATTTTCCATCAAGATTATAGCTTCCCATATTTTTTCCACACTAGCATTCAGAGGTGGCATCTTGATTTCTTCCCATATTGTCTTGTGACTTCCCTGTCCTCTATGATAGTTTTGTCTTTGACCTCCATAAAATTCTTGTGGCTGATCAAGCCTTTGAATCTTATTATTCCCACCACGGTTATAGAAGTTTTTCTCCCTTTCGAATTCTTCTTGATCACGACTTCTCATAGCTACTAGCTTCTGCTGACTATCACCCATTATGATCTCTTGTTGTACTTGCGGATTGCTCGCCACTGTGCTTATCAGTTTGGGTAATAGGCTTGCATTCGCTGCTTTTGAATTTGTGTTCGCAACTGGGTATGATTCCATGTCATTTTGTTTTTCCTCAAGAGCAATACACTCCTCTTGAAACTCTCGCAGCTCAGTCATTGTGATTGTATTCTTGATTCTGAAAATTTGAATATACATCAGATTGGTTGCGAACATTGTGTTAATGAATGATAGAATGAGGTATCTCTCATCTACACGGCCAGCCATTTCACTACACATTGTCCTCCACCTCTTGGTTAAATGCTTCAAACTTTCGCCAATTCTTTGCTTTAGTCCAAATACATCTTCAATGCCAGGCCGCGAAGAATTGTTACTTATATACGCCCCTAAGAATGTAGTCTGCAAATGGTTGAAAGATGTTATAGTATTCTTTGGCAAACCTTCAAACCATTTTAAGGCCTCTCCTGTTAAACTTGATGCAAAATATTTGCACAATACAACATCATGGTTTTCCCATTGTAGCATACATCTCACATAAGCTTTGATGTGTTGTACTGCACAAGTTGTTCCGTCAAAATGCTAGTTAACGCAGGTAGGTTGCACTTTGGGGGTATTCCTCCTAATTGTACTTCTTGTGTGAATGGAGTTTTCGCAGCTTCTTCTATGGCTTCGTCCAGTTGTCTCCTACCTCCTTCTATTTTATTATTTAACATTCCTCTCATTTCCGCTAGCTCTCTCAAAATTTGTTCATTTACACCAGAATTTGGATCCATTGGTCTTTTTAACTCCGCTTCTCTTCTTCTGCGTTCATATCTGTTTTGATTTTCTTGTTCATCATTTTCTTCTCGTCTTTCCCTGCGATCTCCTCTTTCATTTCTTTCATGAATTCACATATCATTATACTTCTCATTTTCTTCTCTGCGATTTTGTTCATTCCTCCTCAATTCTCTTCGCCGCCTTTCAGCTCTCCTTTGTACTCTATCATATTCTTCATTGATATTACCATTATTGCGATTTTGTTTACGCCTTCTTTCTCGATTATCATGATTGTTTTGGCGAATTGCCTCTTGGAGCTCTTGTTCTTCCACTTCTGCTCTCAGTTTTTCCCTTTCGCAAGCTAGACGTGCTTGTTCAATGTAATGTTTTTCGATTTCATCTTCAATTACTTGTTGATTTCTTTGAACTTCTCTCCCATGTAATATTCTCCTTCCTTCTTCCTGATTTTCTTCGCCATCTTGATTATTTCGTTCCTGACGTTGCCTATTTCCCTGATTTCGGTTGTTTTGTCCTTTTTGAAGAATTTCTCCATGTTCAATATAATAATCTTCCATTATTTCTCTTCTTTCACGACGTTCTTCATTTGGATTTTGTACTTCCTCTCGAGTATCTTCATTAGCATTTTCTACAGGTGAATTTCGTCTTATTTCTCCTCTAACTGATCTTGAACTTGATCTTATAGTGCTTCTTGACCTTCTACTTTGTAATCTCATGTTTTCCATCCTCAACTCATGATTTTGCCTTGTCAGATTTGCACGTTCTTCTGCTTCTAGTCTCCTTTCTTCGTGTATTCTTTGCCTCAATGCCTCTAACGCTTCAATCTCTTCATTCCCATGAATTATTCCTCCAATTGCTTCTTGGTCTCTCTCCTCTCGTCCATTGTTTCCTAATTGCTGCTCTTCTTCCATTTCATCTACGGAATCTGATCGCCAAGTATGTACACTCACTCTGTCATAATCCACAGTTCTATTTTGTATTGGTGTACGTTGA
Source organism: Papaver armeniacum (assembly GCA_023531295.1). Lineage (NCBI taxonomy): Eukaryota > Viridiplantae > Streptophyta > Magnoliopsida > Ranunculales > Papaveraceae > Papaver > Papaver armeniacum. Next base: position 188,242 of record JAJJWW010015797.1, read on the forward strand.
ATTGGCTGTTGAACTTGATTTTCTCCATTGTTTCTTGTGTTCACTCTTGAAGATTCCTCCATTTCATCTCTCCCTTTTCCAGCAAGCCTCCTACTCCTTCTAATAGTTGTTGGTTATTTTGATGTATTTCTTCTTCTAGCCATTTTCAACCTGAATGAGTTGTTGAAAATTATATGAAATTCTTTACCTATTCCTCCAAATTCTTTCAAATCACAATATCAATCTTCAGTCCCTGTTTCTAGCGCCATTATGTAGTTGCAGGAATTCCCACAATACATCCCTCACAAGAATTCATAATAATCAACACATCTTTAAGATCAACAATCACACTTTTTATTGATTGAGTTAGAAATTTTACAAGAAGGAAATGAAATCAAGAATACAACCGTTGTTCTAGACTTTCTCTCTCCTCAAAACTTTCTCTCCACCCTAAAAAGATCTCTCTCTACCTTAAGCCTGTTCGGCTCTTTATATAAGATATTACATAGTGGGTGACAGCTAAGCTTTCCTTTATTTTCGGATCTAGCTTGCGATATCTTTGCAAGTATATAAATGTTAAATTTCGCAACACTCCTAAATCTCGCTTGGTTTGCACATCTTTCTCGTGTTTAGGGTGTTGTCATCTGCCACGTCATTTCTGTAACCAATCTGCGATATCTTCGCAGTGTGTTGTACAAAGATTTCGCAAAGGTATTGATGTTGCGATATTATGATCCTACAAATCGCATGAATCTGCTCTTCGTTGAGAAATCGGCTATGAAGGCCTCTTATATCGGATCTCAATTGATGAAGAAGAAATCCACAGGGTAGTAGCAGCGCAAGACTTAATCCCATCAGTGCTACTTGACTGCATCATTGCCGACTCTCTTCCTCCCTCAAACCCTTAACGTAGCATACCTCCAGCAGAAAATGCTAGAGAAAAGCCCTCAAGGCACCTGCCTTGTCTCACGAAAGTATCATTTTATCTAACTTAATTGCATGCTTCAAATGGTAACTTGCATATAATCTGTTGCCCTGAGCTGGGTATTTGAATGTTTGCTTTGCTTGAGTGATTACTTCCCATGTTGCAATCATGATATCGGTTTGTAGAAAGCTAGGAATACTCAGACCCTTATGCAGCTTGTACATATCGGTTATTAATTTTGAAAGAAATCGAATTTCAGATCCAAAAGCAGTGCAGATAGGTCTTTATTAGGGATTGTATTTAAATTTAACTTATTCTTAATCGTTACTGTCAATTGAGAATTATCTTAGCTGCTTAGATATAACAATAGGCGTAACCAGATTTCTGTTCCTGAACTGCAATTACTAATCAAATTGTATTTTCTCAATCCCTGAAAAGCTTGCAAGTACAGAATACCCAAGCAAGGCCTTCCAGAGAAGCATGGTGCATTGAACAAACTCAACAGTTGACATAATTATGGAGTCAGAGACGCGGGTATAAGGCAGAAGCAGTTTAGTTCAAGCACTGTGCTGAGGACGTCATCATCCTTGACTACTTCCATGTTCAGCATAGAAAGGTTAAGTTTTGCGAGCCAATTGAATGCTTTTGGCAACCTCCGGAAGAAGATGAAGTTCAAATTTGCTGTGATGGTGGGGTGCGTGGAAACCCTGGTGTTGCGGGTGCTGGTGTTGTCGCAAGAGATGCAAGCTGTTCGGTCCTTGGATCTATTTCTATTGGATTTGGAATTACAACAAACTACTTGGCTGAATTGAATGGTATTATTGTTGGTATGGAGTGGGCTGTTAGGTGGGGTTTTAGACGCATTTGCATAAGATCTGATTCATCTAGTATTGTTGAAGCTTTGAAGAATTCTAATCTGCCTTGGTTTGCTATACAAAGGTGGAAGACAGTTTGTAGTCATTATGATACTATAAGGTTTATTCATACCTATAGGGAGGCGAATTTCTCAGCTGATGCTATGGCAAAAAGAGGTTGTTTTCTTGGTAAGGAGGAGGGTCTACATCATGATGGAAGACCTGATTTTTTGCTTTCAGTTTAATATCCAAATGTTACTTATTTTCGTTTCAAGTAGTTTGCAAGTTTTTGGGGTTGCTGTGACCTCTTTTCTTGTAAACTATCTCTTGTAAATTTGTTATCTATTAATACAAATTTTTGACTTATAAAAAAAAATTAGTTCAAGCACCAGGTCGTGGATCCTCTAACAAGCGTAAAAATCAGTAAAGTTGGGGGAGACAACAAGATCAGTACATACTAGTAATATGGCTATGGCATCGTCCAGATGTGGCTACTACAACTCGGATCTTGTTCTTATCATCTTCTCGTCGAATACCATAACAACAAATCTATAACGAAGGATTGCGCCTTTGCATGGAGCATTATGAGATTTAACAGGTGAAGAATCTGCAACAGTCTGAACCTATTGAGAGAATCCAAGCAACTTCAAATTTGTAAGATCGAGGGACTAATGCAAATAGGCGAGCTCTAACCAAAACTGCAGCAGTAAAAGCTCAAAGGAAATCATGGCAAAGCCATTTCTCTGCCGCAATACAGAATAAATGTTGTTGATTAGCAACGAGTACGAGCTGAACTCTCAAAGAACGACACTCAACGTCAAAACCATCTGTGAATGGATACGGAATCACCAAGAGGTCGATCGCCTGAACTTCACAGCTTTCTAGCACCAGTTTTATCTACCAACTGCTAGACAAGAATTATCTGCCAAATACTGGCAAATTCCCACAAGGCTAAGTTCTCGCTTCTCCTGTTTACATTTTTCTTTCATATTATATCACAAAACTACAGTTCAGCCTGATAGGAGTTTATTCTAATATTTTAATATTTGGACATGTTTAGAAACCTTCATTATAGCTCTAGTCAAGCATTAGCCACTTGTTATGCCATATCCCCTGTGAATAAACGTCTTTTCAAAATATATATACATGTATCATTGTATTTTGTACTCCTGAAATCATGATTATCTTACACATTTTTAGGCGGTTAATGTTGGCGCAGGTAGCTACCAAGGATTGCTGAGAACTAAGTGTGTCACTCAAAAACAACGTTTCAACCTCAACTGCCGCGTATCTATGGACTACCGCCATCCCCAATAAAACAGAAGCTAGCAGCCAATGTAAAAACTCCGCCTGCATCATTTGAATACACCTTTGTCAATCCATCCCTGATTTCCGCTTGCATCAAACTGCATCAGCGCGCCTATGTCCAACTAAGTCGGCAACAGAGCAATGACTATTGTCTTGAGATAGATAGTTGGCTCGCCTTGAGAACCATCTAAACACCGGTCTAATCAGTGACGCTCCTTTAGTCTCCGGAAAAGTCACCTTCTTCCCTGATGATGTCTTTCAATAGCCTTTACAGCTAAAACCAACTCCTTCATGCCTGCAAACTCGGATCAAATGGGGTTTGCTTGCTGGGTACAGGGATCTCAGAGGTTAAGACAAGAAAGCAACAGCGATTTGAAATGATAAAGGATTTGTACAAAACTGCTTCGCTGAGAAGAGTTAGGGAAGAAATGGAGTTGCTGCTGTTGGAAATAAGGACGGATTGAGGGAAGAAGATGTATGTGAGGGGTCAGAAAACCACTGGGAATCCATCTCCCGATCACCAGTTTGACTAGGTGTTCGACAAACGTTTGCGAAGAGCTTACCTGGACTCAACAGTTCTCTATTACTACTTTTACATGTTCTTGGCCTTACAATGCAATGCAAGCGGACGCTTAGCTTAAAGAATCCTCTACAGATTACTTCAAAGTAAGCTCTAACGATGGCGTACAAAAGCATAATGGATTCGTTTCATGCTTCTATGGTTCATTTCCGACTACTCAAACGCTTCGTCAACCGCGGCTTTCCTAACAAAATCAGAGTTAACAATCATCATAGCCATGGGTACTGTGATCTCGTCAGTGCTGCTCGACCGCACCAACCTCAGTCGGTGAGAATTATAAAACCGAAGGGCGATTAGGATAAAGAAGAGCATCTCCGGCTAGCTGCCACAACAGAGCTGCTAAGGGGAAACAATTAGATAAGCACGTCACATGTGCTTAGTGTCAAACACCACAAAGCGGTACTTAACCACCCAAAAGTAAGCCTCTTTTTGCCTTTATTAGTATTATAATTACCTGATAAACTACCTCACCAGGCACATGCTTGCTTTCTTCTCATATTAGATACAGTGACTTTAGCTCACCTGTCCGGCTGCGTGTTTGTTTAGCATGAAAAGTATTTATGGGGAGACCTTGTCCCATCTCATGTATTTAGCGTATTAAACCAATGAGTGTCCGAGATAGCGCCTATTTGTGTATTAATATTTGAGTTATCCAATCGCATGTGTGAACTATCGTTTACTGATTTCACTAAGTATACATAAAATATACGAAGAATACCCCGTGTCATATTGTATTAAATTTTAGAAATTTTAAATATGATCACACATCACTATAGACACCGGTTTTTATAGCGTGGCTAAGAAGTTCGTTTTGAAAAAATTAATGAAAAGATATTGCCCATATTCGAACGCATGACCTCGAAGGAGTTAGCTAACGAATCAATCCACCAAGCTGCCAATCTTTAGATGTTTAAAATTAGTGTTTTGAAAAAACTAAACTGGTTCAACTACTCAACATTTTATAGACACGCCAAATTCAAAGTGTGGCCAAAAAGTTCTTTTTTGGACACGCTAGTATATGTGTGTCCATAGTGTGCGTTCTATAGACACGCCGGTTTTATAGCGTGGCTAAAAAGTTCGTTTTGAAAAAATTAATAAAAAGATATTGCCCATATTCAAACGCATGACCTCGAAGGAGTTAGGTAACGAATCAATCCACCAAGCTGCCAATCTTTAGATGTTTAAAATTAGTGTTTTGAAAAAACTAAACTGGTTCAACTACTCAACATTTTATAGACACGCCAAATTCAA
>JAJJWW010015798.1:0-21141 GCA_023531295.1 Papaver armeniacum
CCTCCTCGCAATTTAGAACCAATGTGATAAAAATAAATTCCAACGCTATGCGTATTTGTCATTTCACCCAAAGCTCATAATAAGCGAGAAACATAAAATTCCGCTAGCACGACAAAGCCGAGGATAAAAGCTAATGTATCTCTAAGGAAACAAGTAATTGATACAGTACCCAGCATATCGCTTTAAGATGTGAGGCGCTAAAGAAGCGCCTTAACATATCCTAAAGAGCAGGAGTCGATATCTAAACTGATCTTAAAGTCTATTGGTCATGCCTACTATGCGAACAACCTTACATACATTTGCGTGCACATATTCTCTGTAAGGTTACATGTCCGCTTGAGCTAGCCGATTGATATGTAACCATTTGGATGTTGTAACTAAAACGACTCTATGTAATCCGCTTTTTCATACATCGTGACTCTCATATACTTGCGCCTCATGTGGAATAGTCGCATATATAAGCGCGTAAAGCATAATTTACTCGTCATGACTCAGAATTTGTTTGCTCTGGCACTCGGGGACTGCATTATAAAAATGTCAATATCTTTTCTATCGCCCGCGCCTTTATCACATATTATGCTGAGAATGCCCCGCGCCTACTAGGATATAAACGGGAAACCCATTACTGCCACACAACAATCTTATCGGATTATTATTAGAACATGACAAATATTTATTTGAATGATAGTCATGGGGACTCGGAGGCGCGGATATAAACTGTTAATCGTGTTTTACCAACTTGCATAGATCTTTCCAACCGTTTCAGCGCGAAAGGATGCCTCCTCTTCTTTGAGTCGGACAAGGGAAGCGAAAAGTTGCCCTTCTGATAACCTTCTGAGGAAATTCTTCATCAGGAAGAAGCTCATAACTCCTCTTTATCCTCCCCTTTCTCCGGATCCTCGACTTTAACTTCATCTAAAATTTGGAAGTTTATCGAATTTGCCTTAGCTAAAATCAAATGGTCTCGAAGATCCTTATCACTCTTATTCATAGATTTGAAGATACAAGACTCAGAATAGCATGTGTCTCCATGAATAGGCAAACCATTAAGCGCGATCACGTCTTCCAGCACTGAAGTCGCCTCCCCCAAGCAAATAAAAACATGTGAGGATCAATCATCCAACGAGCAAATAAGCGCACCAAACTGTCATGATCTCGTCGGACAGTTATACCGAGAGGCTGCTATGGCGTCCTTTTATGCCAAAATAGCGGAGCATTTCCTAATGATTGGGTTGGAGTATATGCAGTCCACCAAAGGCTCCCAAGCGGGTGGATATTCAGCGGACGAGCAAAATACAATTGTCGGAAAAACGTAGTCTCCTTGTGAGCTGCTCGGCGAGGTGCTTCCTTTAAGGTAGCTATCGGGGACGCATCCACCTGCGGACTGATAAGCTGACCATCGGATGAGGATGAAGGGAACACGTGAGGGTTTAGCATGCATGGATGTGTCCGTATGAAAATTTCATTAGTTGCACTCATTAATTGACGAATCAACATGTGATTGTTGACCTGGCCTATGACCAGTCAACAGTCATGGGACTAATGTTGATACATGAAAATAATTATCCTTAGAAAAGGAGTCCCCTTATCCCTTTAGGAATCCCTCTTAAGATACGAAGACTTGGGGACTAGGCCCAACCCATAGGGTGATGGGTGATCCTGGCCTAAAAAGAGGAAAATGGAAGAATTGGGCTTCACTCCAAGCCAAAAGCCCATGGTAACTTGGATAAAGAGGAAGTGGCAGTTTTGTAATATATTGATCTTATGGATACTTATTCATAAGAGGAGGAGGAAAGATTATTATAAAAGGGAAGAAATGATATTTTGAAGATCATTCTGAACTCATCCATTCTCTTTCTTCACCTCTAAGGGGGTAGGCTTGTTGTGGCTTGGACTAGCTTATCTTTCCCACGTTTACCCTATCAACACATCTCGTTCACGTTGAGAAGGTGTTTAAAGTGTTACATGAAGGCCAGCTGAAGTTGAACGTAAAGAAGTGTGAGTTTGGGAAGGAGGAGTTAGTGTATCTCGGATTCATTGTTGGTGGTGGACAACGGAAGATTGATCCAAGGAAGGTCGAAGTGATCACTAAGTGGCCTAGACCTAGTACTGTAACTGAAACCAGGAGCTTCTTGGGGGCTTGCACCTACTTGCGTAAGTTTATCCGGCATTTTTCAAATATTGCAGGACCATTACATGGTTTGACGGGAGCTAAGGCAAAGTTTGAATGGCAGCAAAACCATGAAGACGCTTTTCAGTTACTAAAAAGGAAGATTTCAGAAGCACCAGTGTTGGCATTGCCTAACTTACAGCGTGCTTTTGAAGTTGAGACCGATGCTTCTAACTATACATTGGGAGGAGTGTTGTTACAGGATGGTAAACCAGTGGAGTACCATTCAGAATTGTTCTCAGGTGCTATTAAGAACTACGCACCTTATGAAAAAGAATTTTATGCTTTATATCAATGTATCAAGCATTGGCGAGTGTATCTTTTAGGTAAAGAAGTAGTGGTACATTCATATCACAAACCGTTGGAGTATCTACATGCACAGACAAAACTACAACAAGCTCGACACATGAAGTGGATGTCTTACTTGATGACTTTCAATATTCTCATTAGGTACAAGAAGGGAGTAACAAACAAGTTGGAAGATATGTTATCTCGACCATTAATGGTGGCCATGAGAATTTAGCCAATTGTTCCTCACGAGTATGCAGAGTCATACGCATCCAGCAAAGACTTCAAGAAGGTGTTAGAAGGTGTAAAGAGTGGTTTGAAAAACGAGTATGAACTTCGAGATGGATTGTTATAAAAAGGTCAGTTACTTTGCATACCAGAAGATGAAGATCGTTTACAGTGGTTGAGAAAGGCACACACTTCCCGAGTTGCTGGACACTTTGGGATGAATAAAACTCTACTTAACCTCCGACGTTATGTCTTTTGGCTGAAGATGCAAGAAGATGTGGCTAAGTTGGTAAGAGGGTGTAAGTTGTGCAACACATCTAAACCTTCCAACAGAAAACGTGGGTTATATCTACCATTACCAGTACCATTAAGGCCTTGGGAGAGTATTTCCATGGATTTTCTTGGTGGGTTACCGAAGACCAAGTCTGTTCATGATTATTTGTTCGTTGTGGTCGACCGATTCAGCAAGATGATTGCATTAATTTCATGTACAAAGACGGTGACAGGATCCGGTGCAGCAAAGCTCTTCTTTGAGCATGTGTGGAAGCATTTTGGTTTACCTACTTCGATTATTTGTGATATGGATAGTTGATTCCTTAGTCACTTTTGGGATTCTTTATGGAAGATTATGGACACTAGGTTGAACAAGAGTACAGCTTTTCACCCACAAACAGACGGACAAACAGAAGTGGTCAACATGACTATGGTTCACATGTTAAGGGTATATAATTCTAAGCATCCTAAAACTTGGGATCGATGAGAGTTTACCATATCTACAGTTTGCTTTCAATAGAGCAGTTCACAAAATCTCCTTTCGAAACGTGCTATGGTTACTTACCACCTAGTCCTTTCGATCTAGTATTTTCTAGTGACACCTCAATGGAGGGGAAGGAAGGAAGCGAACGACAAAGGGCATAAAAGTTCTTGGAGAAGATATCTCATATTCACGCGACTGTTGAAGCACAGTTAAAGAAGTCACAAGCCAAATACAAAGCAAAACATGACAGGCATCTTGTGCCTTGTAATTTCGGTGTTGGTGACTGATAGGATCCGGAGATGCCTATATGTAAATAACCGCAATCGCACGGTGTCTAACTAGTAGACAGAGGCAAGTACGGGTCGAACCCAAAAGGAGCGGTGGAAATACCGTAATCAATATCTCTAATAAAATTAACCAGAAATGATTTTTAGGATTTTTATAATGAGAATGAAATAATAAAGTTAAACTAATAAAATGAGACCAAAGGAAAAGTCGGTAACCAGGGTTTATAGTATCCACCACTATTTCTATTCAATTACTGAAATGAAACATAATTCATGAATTATTTATTGTCCGTTCTATTGACATCACCTATTTTATGGATTAGATCCGCAAATATCACTGGGACACCTTAAGCATGGCACATCAAAAGACTAAACCAAAGCATGCACCATCAAATTGTGTTAGCGAGAAAATTATACGAAACTAAATATGGATTCACAAATAATACCCGTCTATTCTAAGCATACCCCATCAAAGGAATTTAACCCAAGCATGAAATATCAAATAAGTAGACAAATATATTTTCGATCCTAACAATTATGCACAAAGGTTATACGAAACCGGTGAAACAATAACCCATATTTCGATTAATCAATAAATAAAATCAAGAATTAATTTATTCAAATCATAATAGTCTTTTGCTCAATTAAACAATCGAAAGTATCCAAATACTCCATGTGGTTTCAACCAAAAACCCTAGTTACGAAAAGTCTAGCCACACATGTCTTTCTCAAAAGCCATAAATATATTAAAGAGAATCAAACCAATCGATAATCAAAATGGAATGAAAGATTAAACCCTTTTCTCCTTGTACTCGCGGCTCTCTCAAACAGCTCTGCAGCCGCCGTCGTCTCCCCCCTCATTTTCTCGAGAGAAATCTCTATCTATACGCGTTGTTGCGAGTCCAACATAAGACCTAGCAATCATCTGCCAAGGCCCAGTCCACTACTAACACCGATATCCAAGTCTAATAACAGCACCACACTTCCATCTTCGCATCTTCTAAAACATCACTTCTCAGCTTGACTTTTTGTTACCGGCGTACGAAGACATCAACACCAGCAGCCAATCCAGTCTGTATCTCTCATGTCCGTCCATTCTCTTCTTTGCAGTTTCTGAACCTTCCCAAACTGAACTTTCCAAAGTCCGACCACAGTGCAGCACCCATTCAAGTCGGCAACAATACTCAGTTTTCTTCTGAAATGTATCTTTCAATCTGAAGCCATTTTGTTTTCTGCACCTCTCAAAGCTCGGCCACCGACTGCAGCCAACACAAATTTCCAGACCCCAGTTAGCCCGAGTAGAAAGCCACTGATTTACGCCTCAAACAAAGCCATCAATCCCTTCAACACCAGCCACTTCTGTACAGCAAACTCTCATCGCACCGCTCGCGACAGCTCAATCGTATCCACCAGTTTCTATTATTTGAACTTATCATTCTCGGCTAACTTCCTTTTATGCCTGCCAAATCTCTCCCAGTCGAGAACTACTTCAAACATCATAGCTATGGGCTAACTCTTAAAGCCAGATTCAGGTCCATATCTCCTCTCGGCATCAAAGCTTCCTTTACAGTCAACGCAAAACCCATCTACACCAACAGCTGAGCCAATATTCACGTCTGCAGGTCTCCTCATACAGCCAACAACAATCTTCTTTATCGACCACAACATCAGCTTCTTCATCACCGAATATCAACACCACTTAAGCACAAAACCTTCCAGCAAACACGCATCACTCTTTCCATTCCCTGTATGTTTCCAGATTCGAGCCAATATCCCTTTCCAACTTTTAACAGCACCAAGAAGGACCCACACAAACAACCACCGATTGTAGAGCTAATCAGCATATACTAATCCATCTCCACTCGATTCAATCACCACTGCCAACACCAGTTCACATTAAGCTCTGTACACAGCCAACACAATCATTCTCCATCTTCATTCATGCAAACACGATCTGCATACAACCACAATCACTGCATACCACCTTCTCAGATTCGTCTTAATCACCACAGTTCGATACGAACCCAAAACTCCATATCGTTGCATTATTGAGAACCCATTCTTCCTTCAGTTTGAGCGGAAGCTCGATTCCATATCCATTCAGACCAAGAACTGTAGCCATCCACCACTGCCTGCAACTTCTATAACCATCGCCTACACATTAACAACTTCCATTCTTTTCGACAACTCCATGGTATTCACTCGAGCTCGAAACTGGCATCCACCAGCTGAGAAACAAAACATCCAAAGACTTCTGCGGCTCAAACCTTCCGCCACTGATCTTTTATTCCCTTTCTCTCTTCCAGTGGTTGCCAAACTTCAACTCCGAACTCCTTCCCAAAACGACTAAACTCTGACCACAACACCAGCATCCATCCTCCATTTGCACTTCTCTGCCATGCAATCCATTGTTCTATTAACATCTCAGCCTCTTACTCGATTCAACAGCCATCATCACACCCCATTCTTCAAATTCTCCAATCCAGACTCGAGTTCAACTGCCAAATCTCATCCAAATTAAGGCCAAGTCCAGACTCGGTCCTTCCAACTTCCGTTAACGCCAGCAGCTGTTCCCACCATCAGGACTCCATCTTAAATTGATAAGAAATGAGAATTTCTTTGTTTGGTAAAGAGACAAGATGTACATGACAGACAAGATATGGCCAAGAGTATGCCACGTGACCCTCTCACTTAGTTATTTCTTTAACGACTTCACATGCATGGGTACTTAGAAATCCACTGGAGTCTGTCCCCTGGCCGCCAATGATGCTGATATATAAAAATACCAGGCCAGCAATGTTGTCATTTTTGTCGGAAACGCCAATGCTTTAGCTGTTTATGTTCTCGATAATCAGAATTCCTTGTCTTTTCTGTAAAAACACTAAAATAGTGTTGTTAGATGAAATATTGAGTCCTAGCTAATATAAATATGGGTATAAAATGTAGCATTGACGTGCTTATCAGTGACTTGGTATGGTTAAAATTAGGTAAGGAACGACTGAAGGGGGAAGGTAATAAGATGAAACCATTGAGATATGGACCGTTTCGTATACTCGATCATATTGGAGACAATGTCTTTCGTCTGGATTTACCACCTTATCTAGGAATGTACTCGGTTATAAATGCCGAATACTTGAAGTTGTTTGAACCACCATTACTAGATGATGACGGCGACGACACTATGATCTTACCACGAGTAGAAGATTTATGGTTTGATAAAGAAGAACCACTCAAGGAAGACTGCATATTGGAGCGAAGAGTGACTAAAACACGATAAGAAGAGAAAGAAGCTTTTCTAATTGGATGTAAAGGTCAAGTTCCTAGCAAGGCTAAGTGGTTTAACAAGGAAAAGGGGACTCTTGAGTTCCCTAACCTTCATTTTTAACTTTCACATGAGTTCAACTTCTTAAAAGGGAGACCCATGATACAGGTGTATCCGTACTCCTTTAGGGAACTTAGTTAACCTCAAGCTATAAGTTGAGGGAAGAATCCTATTCTAGGCAAGAATCCTTGTTTAGGCAGAATTCCTAGTTAGGGAAGAGTTTTGATTTAGGCAATACTCTTAGTTTAGGAAATAGATTCCTAATATAAGTCCTTGGTCGACTGAGTACGATGAAGGCTATAAATAGAGGGCTTTGGCTAATAGCTAAACACACAGAATTCTAGGCACATAAAACCTAGAGAAATCTTGGAGAAATACTTGTGCAAGCTTAGCAAACAGTTTAAGGTTAATCCACTGTTAAAGAAGATTGTGAGCGTAACAAAGAGAGAATTGTAATTGTTTTCTTGTTCATAATCTAGAGAGGTTATTTTCTTCGAATTACTACTTGTGTTATGTTTTCTAAGTTTCTCGTCTATTATTATTCTGAATTCTGCCTTAATAGTAATAGCTACCAAGGTACAGAGATCATATGTATCAGTAAGTGCCATGTTCTCTGGAGGTGTATGATGTTGTTTGAAAACTAAATCATTTCTGGACGTCCAAATGTTCCATAAGAAAAAAAAGAAAGCTGATATATAGGGGGCATGGCTAGCATCTTGTAGAATTTGGGTAATGGTTGTTTGATTATTTATAGTGATATGGGAGTTGACGTTGGTTTGGTTTGTTGATAAACGAGATAATATGATGTTCCAGGATGCTGCTGGTATTGGGCAATGAATAAGCATGTGCTCTACTATTTCTAGTTCGGAGTTGCACCGGGGGAATTGGTTGGAATTTGTGATGTTGATGCGGTGTAGAATATAAAAAGTCGGGAAACCTTCATTTATAGCTTTCCACAAGAAAAGTTAAATTTTTGGCGTACAAGGTAAGTTCCACAAGAATTTAGTGGGAGGCAGGGGGTTTATGTGGTTCTGGCTGTCTTGTTGTATTAAAAAATTGTACCCGGTGACAGTAGTGTATTTTCCAGTTTTTGAGTGTGGCCATAGGATTTTATCCGTGGATGTTTATTATGTTTTGGATAACAGTAGGTGGGAGGTGATTAAGTTTTTCATGATTCCAATTATGGGTGGAGGGATCAATGAGATCAGAAATTGATTGGATTGGGTAGCATTAGTCCGGGTTTAGGTTTTGATAGTGAGGTGACCAATTTGCTTGGATAGGTATGTCTAAACCATTTCTGATACGATGGAAAATGAGTTTTTGTAATATAGGTATGACATATGTCATTTGTTTCCATTGTGGGCTGGAAGAGGAAGGAATTGGAGTGTTTTCCTGGAAGATTGGTTGATTTTGTAGATATTTCTCATTATATAATCGGGAACAAATGGAATTAGGTTGGTCATGTATGTTCCATATTCTTTTCATGAATAAGGCTTTATTGTGGTGACTACTTTTTCTTATGCCAAGACCTCCTTTTGCTATTGGTTTAAGAGGCTTTTATACAATGATTTAAGAGGCTTTTGTACAACGATTCTCGCCTTAGCTATCAGCACTGGATGGGACTGACCTTGTGGTCCAGACTCCCAAGCAGTGACACCGATTTTGTGTCAGATTCATGTCACAGTCTAACCTCGGTAAATAAATACATTTGGGACCGAAAAAAATATTCATTTAGCAAGATCACTTATTTATCGATAATGAATATAAAGTGAATATTTATTAGTTTGAAAAGTATTTTTTAGCTTTTTACAGATATGATTATGATATTTATGAACCAGAAGTTGGTTAATTACAAGGAGATATTCAAGAATTAATCGATGTCATTCCTAACTTAGTACTAGCCCGTGCTGTAACGATATTGCGTTCATTAATTTTGTTATGATGTAACTAAATTATCTTGAATTTGTTTGAGTTATTTGTGATTCCATCCACATGCTTTAGATATTATGTACTCAAAAAGAAGGCCTAGTACTATAAAATTGTGTATTTGTAGCAACATAGATAACTAAACACCGAATATGCACAATTTTTTTTTACACAAAACTGATGTTTAAAATCTGCAAAATAAAAGAACTGTTGACAATTAGTTTTCAGCGAACCTATATATAACTATAATTTAGGGAACCTTTTTGTTCCATGTGCAGTAGAAATAACAACATTCGATCGTACAATGTGAGTTTGAAATTTTAAGAAATGAATGATCGATATACACAAAATGAATAATATACTTATCAAATGTGTCATCTTGCATTGCCGTTCACCCCAAAAAATGTTACCGCGTAGTTTGAAAGACATTACCTACCAGATTTTGAGTCACGGACATTGTGTGGTTACAACTAATACGTGAACATATATTAATAACCTGCTATTAAAACTCCAACATATCAGTGTTCAGCATGACTGTTTGTAGATAAAATCTTTGGAGGAAGATATAAAGACAATTATTAGTATATTAAGATTATGTGGGTGAAAAAAATACGGAAAACAAGATGAATAGGTTTTCATGGTGTGCCATTTTGGTAAAAGTTAACAATTAGCCTAGTTCAATTTAAAAGATATGAACTTGTAATCGTTTATTCTACTAACCAGGAGCTCCAGTTTCAAATGACGTAGATCGAAAAGCTATTTGTGTATCTGCCCTCGTTAGCCTTGTTAATTCTAATTATGGTCATATTAATAGTATTAATTTGGTTGAATGGTTAAATTAATTAGTTATAAGAATTTTGAGTTATGAGGTGATAAAAAACTACATAAATGTCTTAGATATTGACGTATATAAAAATTTACCAAAGGTTAATCAATGTAAATTCACAATAGAGATAGGATACATATCATACAATCGTTAAATCGTTAGACGTGTATCTCTAGGAAGATGAGACTGATCGTCCGTCTGTCTTTCAAAATGCTATCCATCCGTCCAAAGCTCAAAACTCCATGCCTTTTTGTATTATAAAAATTTTAAATTTTATTTGTTAACCATTTTACATATTTTTACATATCTTCTTTATCTTTTTCTTTTAAGATTCACCTTTCTTTATTGACCACTCCACTCTTTTCTTTCGATGTTCAAAAAAAAAAACTTTTTATTTTCTTCATATTAAAGTCATATATACTATGTTAAATAAAATTAAAAGAAATTTTAAAATGCTTAAAGAGAAATGTAAAATGGTTAAGAATAAAAGTCCGATTATGAAAAAAAAAATGAAGAAAACATGAAAACATACATAAAATAATCAATTAAAGATCTAGAATACAAAACAAAACTTGGCTAAGTTAGGCTAGACAAAGAGCGACTAAGATTTGTCTAGAAGGGGGATAAATCTACGGTAGTGGTTTGTGCAACTTAAATATTATAAGTGCTTTATTAATTGGTGTTTCACTAATTGCTCATAATAAATTATCTGTTAATTTTTCTCATTATAAAGTGTTTTATTAATTAGTGTTTCATTAATTGCTCATAATAAATGATTTCTATTTTTTTATTTATAAATATTCCCTTAATTAATTTAATAAAATATTCATTTTCATTAATAAATAGATAGATTGGGACTCACAAAATTTGATCTCAAGAATTGGAATATCCATCATTTTTTAAATATTGACCAAAAAGTTAAAACTTTAAATGGTGAGCTTCACAATTTGAACAGTCTTCCTTATACTACTTAGAACATGGAGCACATTAGACAAACAGAACTTGATTTAGAACATTGGCAAAAATTTCATGAAGAATTTTATGGTAAAAAAATCAAGACAAGAGTTTTGCACATCTTTTAACCGAAATATTAGTTACTACCGTAATTCTATCAATAGAAGAAAGCATTATAACCATATTAGTGCTCTCAAGATAATGGCCAATGGATCAAGATCTAATTTTGAGAATCTATTGGTCAATCACCTTAGTTCTATAGGGACTACTACAAATCCTTTTAGAGTTTCTTAATTTCATAAGTCATTGTTTCTCCGAAGATGATAACAATGTCTTACTTAGACCAATTACCCACCAAGAGATAAGAGATACCATAAAACAAATGACTCCATGTACTTCTCCAGGGCTCGATGGTTTCCCCCTGGATTTTACAAAAATAAAATATTGATCTTCTTATTACAGATGTTTGAAAAACAGTTTAGAGTTTTCTTGACTCTAAACATTTATTAAAAGAAATGAATCAAAAAAAATATTGATCTTCTTATTACAGATGTTTGAAAAACAGTTTAGAGTTTTCTTGACTCCAAACATTTATTAAAAGAAATGAATCATACTTTTGTTTTTTTAATCCCTAAGACTAATAATCCCTCCACCCCTGCTAGTCTCAGACTGATTTCCTTATGTAACTTTAATTACAAAATAATCTCAAAGGTTATAATAAATAGAATGAAACCACTTTTGAGCAAAATAATAAGTCCTTTTCAGTCTACTTATGTCCCTCAAAGGTATATCCAGGACAATGTTATCACTGCTCATGAGTTTGTATATACCATGAAAACACTACACCAAATTCTGGGATTCGTAACAGAATTAAGCCGTTACGAATTGGGGTTGTAACGGCCCTCGCCTGTTTCAAAAGTGGGTGTTACATTTTTTTCGTAACGGCAATGTAGCTATTTACGAATTCTGGTTAATTGGCGTTAGTAACTAGTAATTGTGGGCCGTTACGAAATGACACGTAGTAACAATTGAGGGCCGTTACGAATTTTTGTAACAACATGGTCGTAACATCCTGGAGCCATTCACGAACTTTTTGTAACAACAAAAAAATTCTCGCTTGATCAACATTGACCTAGTCAAAATTGGTCGTTATTGACCAATTTTGACCATGTCATTATTGACTAGCGAGTCCATTTTCAAATGGAAATAAGCCGGAATTTACTAATTCACAATAATATGCATAAATCTTTCATCCCATCCAACAGATTCTGTCACAATTCATAAATAACTTCTTTTATTCTTTCTACATACATTCAAGTAGTTTACACTTGACAGAATTCTTAAGTTATGTGAAAGAATAATGCAAAACCAAAATTCCTAAGTTTGAGATAGCATATTACAGTCACAGAGGACAAAACAAAAGAGAAAACATAAGAAATAAAACTGACAGAAATGGGACTCACAAACCCAAGTGAGATTGAAGTTTCTGGTCTGAGACTCCCTGGAAAGAGAAAGAGACAGAAGTCGGTGATTCCGAGAAAGCATGAAACACGAAATGAACAAACATTTCTACCTGTTGGATAGATAAAATAAAAGAGGCTTTAATAGCAACAAGATAACAATCTGAAAAGGTGATAAATCCAACAATCGAAAATGAAAATTAGGTTCATCATGAGAATGCATTGATCTTTCTATGTAGAGCTTCTTAAAGATATTTGATTCTTTAATTGAGAATGCAGTTCTTCTATTTCCCTGCGAACAATGAAATGGGAAGCATGACAAAGCTGGAGTAGAAAGGAAGACAAGAAAGCAATTTGACACAGTAAGTTTTGCATTTGTCTCCAACTGGTTTGAATTATGCCCTCTGACAACATCCTCCTGTGGAAACATGTGCCATGGTAAAGGATTAATCAAGAGATCCAATCGTATAATACATGGATGAATTGAAACATATAAGATGTTTGCAAAGACATAAACTAACTGATCAATGGTGGCACATTAACATTTTAAAGTAGCTGTAAAAAAGTTGTAATTAGTATACAACCGAGTACCGAATAAATTAGCAAGTGAATACTAAAATTGTGAGACTAAAATGAAGAAAGGCCTGATCGCGCAGTTCGGATACTTCAGTCATTAGCAGTACTCTCTCTCCTTCTTCATAAAAGTCCTGAAACCTACAAGCTCAAAAAGTAAGTATCACTAAGTATCATAAGGTATCAAACCACCAACAACCAGTGACTCCATTTTCTGAATCTTGTCCTCCCGAACTTCAACATCATTTTGGTGCATTAGGTGTCCTCCTCTCGTTGGCGAACCTGTAATATGAAAGTTCAAATAACTGGTTGAGATAATTTTGATCCGCAAAAGCAAAACTCATATAACAGTCTCTGCCTTCTCTTGCGTAATGTTTCTCTCGCAAATATGCATCACTTCGCCTCATCTGCTCCAGCAATATGTCTCAGCAACAGTCCACTATGTTGTTCTCTGTTTCCCTAGATTATAACAAGCGAAAAAAAGCCTAATCACTTGCAAC
Source organism: Papaver armeniacum (assembly GCA_023531295.1). NCBI lineage: Eukaryota > Viridiplantae > Streptophyta > Magnoliopsida > Ranunculales > Papaveraceae > Papaver > Papaver armeniacum. Next base: position 13,292 of record JAJJWW010015798.1, read on the forward strand.
TATAAATAATTATTACATGGTGGATTCTCATCTATAAAGCCACCAAACCTCACAATGCACATTCAAAAATTCGCCATGACTAGCTAGCTCAAAGCTAGTAAAGAGTAACTCGATTAGAATTAACAACACAATGACAACAATTACCTGGGCACTAACAAAACAACTAAGGTAAAAAGTGGAGAAATGTCTAAAGATCTACTCACTTAATTACTACCTAAAAAATGTTTACCTTGAGCTTCTGCTTCCTTTTCTGGAGCACTAATCCGTCCTTCTATATTTATCCCCTCAACTTTATTATCAGTTACATTAAGAGTTTCCGCAGACTGGGTCTTCTCAACTGACTGCGAGTGGCGTACTTCATCCAGTAATGAACTTTGGAGCATCAGCGAAAACATTAAATGTGGTCTTTCCAATATAGGTTCATTCTGCATCACATAAAACAACATATATCTTGATTTAGAAACTAAGAATCAAGCTACACAATTACTAAATAATGAAGTGTAACTGTTGAACTTGGTATGTCACAAGTAAGCAAATGGTCAAATCCGCCCACTGTAATGGAAGGAAGGGGATGAATTCGGGAAAGCGTCGATTATTGCTACATAATCGCCTAAAGAACAAAGATAAAAGTGGAAGAGATCAAACATCTCATGTGGCAAATGGCGATTATTTCCTCATTTGCACGATGTTTTCATTGCTGAAGCAACATAATACTCATCAAGTTATTTTGTCATCTCCCTGATAAAAATCTAAATGAAAAGGATTTAACTGAAGTAAAAGAGGTTAGCTGGAGCCAAATTGATTCCTAATGGATCATCTCAAACGCCGTTTAGGAATTGACACTTATGTAATCATGACAATACAGATTTCTTTCGAAACCAATGACCAACATCAACATGGTTCACTTAAAACCCTGTGGACATTAGTTTTTGTAAGTTTATTATTTCTTGATGCTCGTCTAATCTGCATATAATAATCTATATAGAACGGTTTAATTGGCAGATGTGTGGTTGCTTATACTTCATGCAATCCAGGTGTACCTGTGAAGTGGTAGTATGTGTGGAACATTGCAAATATAAACCTTAGCGAGAGTACCTGTCTTTTGTGACTGCAGTAGGCTTCAACAAATACGCAAACAGTAAGGCATTTCAGGAATTGCCAATGAAAATGCATGCGTTAACACCTACAGAACACACTTAGAGTTTCAGTTAGTTTATGTCTAAATACAAAGTCAACCTAAACAGATCCCATCGAACTTGGTGAGAGTTTAAAGGAATCAATTTAGTGATGTGCAAGCGCACATTAACTGTAAGAAAATAAGTTATTAGCGAGTGATGCGCAATCTGTCTCTATGAAGCAACTCGTGAACGATATTATAATTCCAATTGTTGAGTATTACCAAGTACAGAATTATACTGAATAATCAAAGAAATCACAAAAAATTATTGAAGGAAAAGACTTTTAGTTACCAATGATACTGGAGAGGCCCCCATTATTAGAATCAGCTTCAGAATCAGAGATTACAAAACCACTCATATTCAATGTATTAAAAAGTCTAGGTCATTACCTGGATCAAATCAATAATTTAAAATTACTTGCCTTTGATCTCTTTGATTTAGTCATTACTGCACATTACTCTTAAAGGTTTCAAAGAACAAAGTCTCACCACTCTCATCTTCTTCATCATTCACTTCTGATTTTGATTTTTCAGATGCATCTTCATCCTCAACCTCTGCTTCAGAATCCACTCAAACCCCTACAGAACCACCTCCCCCTGAAGTTGCTGCAACTCCACTAGAGAACACCAAGTCTCAAATACCACCACCACCACCAGCAACACTAAAACATAGAAAAACAAAAGTACGTAAATTAAGAACCTAAATATAAAAAAATAAAAATAAACCCAAAACAACACTAATACATATCTAAACCCCAAATCAGCAGGGGAAAAAAAACTAAATTAAATTAAGAAATTGAAATCAGAGGAAACAATAATGCTTGAATACCTGAAAAATTGAACAATCGAAATCATTCTTATCACAAACCTGAAAAATTGAACAAACCGAAATCAGAAGAATTAAATTTAGTGAGAAAGGAATCAAGCAAAAACACAGAAGATTTTATTTTTAGGGTTCACAGAAATTGAGTGAATTCATAAATAATATTAATACATATTAACTGAATCAATCCGATTAAAGATTTGGTTTACTGGGTTCTAGGGTTTGTCTTTTCTCTTTCAGATGAATATATTTCGAAACCTTAATACAGATCTAAAAAATGATGAACAATCTGAAACGACTCACTCCTAACACAAGAGATTTCTTCAGAATAATCGTGAGAATCGTGATTTCAGTTCACTCCTAATAAAAATTTAAGCTTCTGTGATGGTTTCTCGGCTAATGATTTAACTAGGGTTTCTGTAATTTCATTTTAGGGTTTGACGAGAAGCGAGGCAGGAGCAGAAAAGAGGGAGAGAAAGAAAATGAAAAATGAAAAATCGATTCATCGATTCACTAAGGTATGGGAGGAAAACCAATAGCACCCATGTGAATGGCACACGGAGGGGAGGAAACATCCTCTTGTATCACCCATCTTGGGTGGAAAAAGAAAAGCACGCATGTTAATGGCACACACACAAACTACATCTGTTACGACCCAAGTGTGACGAAGCGTGTGAACGGCACGCCTAAAAAAAATTCGTAACGGCTGGTCGCTGTTACAAATGTTTGAAAGATTAGTAACGGCTTCAGCCTGTTACGACTCTTTCGTAACCGCCATTTGTAACGGGAAATTCGTAACGGCTCATAAACCGTTACGAATTCCTGTTACGAATCCGGGAATTTGGTGTAGTGAAAGGAAAGGGAAAAAGGATAAATGGGGAGTCATTGGCCTTAAACAGGACATGTCTAAGGCCTTTGACAAGATTGAATGATCTTTTTTCTCTTGGATGTTCTTAAGTCATATGGTTTTCTGAGGATTGGTGTAGTTTAATTTTCCAATGTGTAAGTACTACTAGTATGTCTATTTTTCTTAATGATTCACCGTGTAAAGATTATAAACCTACTAGGGGTTTGATACAAGGTGACCCCTTGTCTTCTTACCTTTTTTTATTTTATGTATGAAAAAGCTTTATCTAGATATCTTATCCATGCAGAAAATTTTCAACTTATACGTGGTTTAAAAGTTACTAAAGAGGCTCCTAGTATTAATCATTTGCTTTTTGCGGATGACTGCCTCATCTTTGTTAAAGCTTCTCAAAATGAAGATAATATTCTCATGAGTTTTATTCGAGATTTTAGTCTATGTTCCAGTCAAGTCATAGTATTTTCAAAAGTCCAACTATTTCTTTAGTAAAAAAGATCATCTTAACCTGGTTGTTTCCTTAATTAGATCTCTCAATGTTAAGAAGATTGGCCTAAATGAAAAATATTTTAGTTATTCCTCTTTTCGTTACCAAATTTTATACGGATTCATTCAATTACTTGAATGACTAGTTTGATAAAAGGGTATCCAAGTGGAAAGGTAAGCAGTTTAACCAATCAGGTAGATCTGTGTTAGCTCAACATGTGTTAAAGGCGTCTCTTATTTATCGCATGAATACTTTTAGAATTCCAGACAGTATCCTCCAACAAATAGAGAGATCCCAAAGGTATTTTTGATGGGGTAAAACACAACCTGGTGGTCTTTATCCTACGAATTGGAAAAAAGTTTGTTCACATAAATTGCAAGATGGTCACGGTTTTAAAAATCTTAAGCATGTGAATTTGTCTTTTTTGAGCAAAACTGCATGGAAACTTCTTCACTCTCCTAGAGATTTGTGCACTGTTATTCTTACATGTTGAAAAGACGAGGGTACCAAATACACTAAAATCTTTTATTTATCCACCTATAAGTCCTCTCCGAAAGTGATTGTCTATGGAAAAAGTCGAGACAATACAACAAATCGGTATTCACACTTTGTGTGATCGTCTATGGATACGAGATCGAGACAATACAACAATTAAAGTATGATTACTAGATAATAGGTTCGGACTTAACCAAACTTTATAGGATCACTATCAAGTAATACAGAGTTAACATTTGTGTATTTTACTTTTAATTATAATAAACAATTATAATTGCGGAAATGAAAAAGTAAAAGACACAGCAAGATTCTGTTAACGAGGAAACCGTAAATGCAGAAAAACCCCGGGACCTAGTCCAGAATTGAATACTCTCAGAATTAAGCCTCTATACAAAATCTAAACCAACTTCGTAAAGTTGAGACCAAACAACTAAACCTAGTTCAATTAGTTTCTTCAGTATCCCTGCGCTTCCGACATTCAATAAGTGCATGCACTCGAACAATTCATTGGATCGTATTCCAAACAGTAAAGGAACAACAAATCTGTTTGGTAACAACTCTTTTGATTCTTTCCAGATAAAGATATCTCAAGTCAAATGCAAAGGCTCTTCCGTTTAAACTAATAAACTCCTTTGCATGGTTAGATCAATCTATTCAACAACTACCGAAGTAGCAGAGTTTAGATTTGCAATCAATCAATATGGAATCCAACAAGAAACTATAAAGCGATGCCGATCTCACGCAACTAATCAATCGAATAAATCTGATTCTAGTTGGATCCCAACCGATCAAGGTTTGTGCAACACAAAGATATGAGAAACCAATAAGAAATCTTCTTCGTCTTCAAATTTTCTTTAATCTTCAATTAAACCCGCACAACACCACTTGAATCTCTTGTGATCAATCACACACAGAACGGAGTCTGTTAACAATGGATTATCACAAGATGTATTTAGATCTACAAATAGTTCTAAAGATATTGTCGACACTTCGATCTAGTTTGAGTGAATCTTATATCAGAAGAGAAGATTCTCAAGAATAAACAAACTAGGTGCAATCAAATTTCAACAACCGTCAGTCAATAAAATCAATCGAAAACTAATAAACTGCAATTATCTAGTTTCCCACCAACGGTACTCGCAGAGCTTCTTGATCCCACTGAAGTCTTTAAACGAGCGGTCGTAAGAGATTTTGCCTAATTAGGGTACTTTCCTCTCCGGATAGACGGCTCCACCAAAAAAAAACAAAAAAAATGAAGTTTGTCTGGCTCTTAGGATAGTTTACTAGAATGCAAACTTAGGTCCAAGGATGTTTGGACACCAAAGAATTTCCAAAACCGAATATTCTCAAGATATGCAATAAATGCCCAAATTGGTTTTCATAATTCCTGGAAATGCTTTGTCCAATATTTCCGAAATTTCTCAATAGAAAATCTTCAATTAGTAAATGAACATTACTAATTTTTATTCTCTAGAGATATACATTTAATTGCTGGTAATTAAAGCATATAAAACTAACAACCTTAATTAAAAGATTCTTAATTTATTTCGGACCGGGATCTCCTTGAGTAATTAAGGAATAACTTTGAACAATAAAAGATAAGAGTTATTGTTCGTGTTCAAAGTATGTTGACATCTTTTCTATGTAAATCCTCTTTCATATTTACAATCTTGGAATCGATTATACCACACTTCTAAACAAGTTTAGAATTGGTTCACCTGTATTCCAAGACAACCATGTGATTGATCAAATATCAAATCACAATCATGGGTTCAATCGGTCCTACCAATCACTAGGATCGGTTATACCTTAATATGGATTACTTGTGATCGCACACACAAGTTACCAGAACCGGTTACGTCAGTTACCATGATCGGTTACACCAATTACTAGGACCGGTTACACCAATTACAAGGATCGATTACACAATTCTTTTGTGATCGGTTACACCAATTACTAGGATCGGTCACACCAATTACAAATATCGATCATACCATCTCAGGTGATTACTGATAGGTGTAGAATTCACCGTATTTACTATCTAGAGTTTATGCTTTCTTTGCTACTTTTCTTGTAAATTATGTATCTTATTTTTGCTTTTGAGTTTATTAGGTGTAACGGAGTCATTTGGAGCAAAAAGAAGCGGAACCCGCCCAAATCTTGGATTCCTTCTCATCATGTGAAGAGCACGGAAATATGAAGTCAATGGCGAAAGAACGAGATCATTCCGACATCGTAAGAAGTTGCGAGCAATTGAAGCGTATCGTGGAATCTGTTAACTGAGTTTAACTGTTAGTCTCGCAGAACCGACAGTTAAGTGGAAAATGTTGTCACTGGTGGTGGTCTACATTTAAAAGCTGGGTGCCTATATCAATTTCTGTTCCTATACATAATCTAAAAAAAAGTCAGAGAAGAAATTATTTCTTCTTATTATCACTCACATTTATTTCCTCTCTGCCTGAAATGGAGAGAATGTATGGCGGCCATGGAATAGAGAAGAGAGGTCGACATAGATAAGGGATTTGAGTGATGATGGAGGGGATGTGACTGCTGCTCATGGAAGATTAAGCTCAAGTTCATATCCTTGTGTGTGTTGCTCGGGAATTAGAAGTTAGGGTTGAATGAGAGAAGAAAGGGGATCTGAGTTGTTTCTGGTGGAGAGAATTGAATCCGAAATCGATGGACTCTGTCGAGTGCAAACGAGAACTAATATGGGTTTGCTGGAAACGAGCTGGTGATATTGGATTGATTGATGTCGCTATGAATGATGGGGTTAAAATTAGGGTTTGTATAAGCTGTGAACAAAAGGGATTTAATGGCAGGAATATGTGAAGTGATGATCAATTGAGCCTGAGCTGAATTCGAGTTGATATAGATGATGGGTTTTTATGAAGGAGCTTCTGAAATGGGGATTGAGCTGAAATTCAGATGTTGTTCCTGCTGTTGGTTAGAAGAGAACTTTAAGTTACTAATGAGTAGGTGGAGGAGTATCTACAGATTGAATGCAGTATTGTTGGTGGTGTTGAAATGGAGTTGAGTTCAAGTTGCAGGCAGTTTGAGCTCATAGAGGAAGTGGGTGATGATGAGTTAAAGCCGAGAACAGATAAGAAGATGGGTACAAGTTGCTTGAAGTTGCTGCTAGTGAAGAATGGGTTCATTCAGTATGGAACAATGGCTCTGCTATAGAGCGGTGGCTTGAGATGGTTGAGACATAACGGGGAAAGTTGGTGCAATGGGGTGCAGTGGTGGTTGTTGCTGATGTTTTGCAAGCAATGGTGCTCGAGAAGTGCAGATGGGTATGCAGATAAGTAGTGTTGCCATTGATTGTCGTGTCGCAGTATGTATGAGTTACATGGCAGGTGGTGAAATGAGTAGAATGAGATGTGGAGATTACATGGAAGATTGTGGTGGTGACTCTGAGTTACAACTGAAGCTCAATGGGTTTTGTTAGATTTGTTTTGAATCTCAGTTCAGAAAGAACAAGAAGGATTGATACAATTGCAGGGAAGTATGAGTTACAAAATGGCCTGAGCACATTTGAGCTATGGGGCTAGTGCTTGACAGGGAATAGCAGGTGGAACTGGTAATGCACATGCACTGTGAGATGGTGATGATGTCTTGGTGCTGGCCTGGGTCTGTGCATTGCAGTATTGCAGTTGTGTTGCAGCTGGAGGAGTCAGGTTTGTACTGATGCTGTGGGTTTTGGTGGTGACAGTCAGGCAAGGTTGTTGATATAAGAGGTGTTGGCTCAATGGCTGGATGTTTGGAACTGGTGATAACAATGAAGTGCCAAGGGGTCTGTGTGAGCATTTGGAGCTGGAAATGAATGATTAACTAGATGAATGCTTAGGTACAGGTTATGATATGAATAGAAGATGCATGTGGTGTTGCTGCTGGAATGTTTCGAGCCAAGTAAATAAGAAGCTGGTCTTTGTGGTGGTACTGTGAATGTTGGGTTGAATCTGCAGGTGCAGTGATAATGGAGCTGGATTGTAGAAAGAGGTGT